>CM050210.1:18763719-18773719 GCA_027475355.1 Coilia nasus | reverse complement strand
ACCCCGGTGGTGCCGTAGAGGCGGGAGCGCTGCTTGAAGCTGACGGAGATGCTGTACGTCTGAGCGATGTGCTGGATGGCCGGCGAGCTCGGGTCCGGGTTCATCTGCACCATCACCGGCAGCTCGAACATCAGAACCAATGGGAGCAGCTCCTGTGGGAGAGAGGGCGGACCCAGCGCTGTCACTCAAGTACTTGGCTTGAGTCGTGATTGGACGGGGTAGATGTCAGTCAACTTGAAATTGTCTGTGTAGGTATTGGCTTCGGGGCTGGTGGTGGTAAAGGCGGCTGTGGTAAGTAAAGGGGCTTAAAGCTAATGCTGCAATACATCACAGGCTTTACAGAGAGACTGCGGTGGGCCTTGGAGGTCGGATTAAAGGTTATGGAACGGGATGAAAAGTAGCTGTTTTTCGAGAATGACTAAGTGAGAGAAAAAAGTGGGCTGAAATAGATGTCGACCCTGGCCAAGGCATCTCATTTTAAATCCAACCACAAATTCTCACTGATCTGGATTTAAATACATCTTTTCAAGGAATCCACATGAGCAAGCTGGCAAGTCTAGCCACAGAATGAAATAATGAATTGGACTAAAATGAGAAAAATAATATTTATTGCATTACAAATGATTAACACCAGGCCAGAAATCAGAGAGGCCCTTCTGAGAATATGCAGATGTTCTTATCAACTGTTCATATCTTTCAGCTGTAATTTTACTGAATAAGACACAAACATGGCTACAGTTGGAATGTTTTTGTTGTTTTTTGAATGGCTTTTTATTGGCTTTACGAGACCATTCAAGAGCGTCTGGAAGTGTGCGAATAGATCCCCAAAAGCTTCATTCAATTCACAGTGGCACAAAGGCCGCATTGTAAATTAAATCAACCATTCTGGATGTATGCCAGTGTGTGTCTCTTTTCGTTTAGTCAAAATTTTGTCCTCTACCTGGCCTCACTGAGGGGGTATATCTTCATGCTGAATGTTTTTCTTGGACAATTTGACCAGTTTTTGCCAGTTGAAACCTTGCTGTTGCTACTGTTTTAGTCAATTTAACAGTGGGAGCTCACTGAATAAAAGTCTGCGGACATTTGTTCCTTTTTACCCTTAGGTTTAAAAACATCCTCCCATCCTCCCATCCGCACACTGGTACAGAACAAACACAACCCAGCATCAACATCAACAACAACCACAGATGGAACTAAAACAACGTTGGCGACGTGTCGCCCACGCCACAGTCCCACCGCCTCGATTTCGCCGGCGTCTCTTCGAATATGCCTCTCGCAGCGGCAGTGAGAGCGAGAGAGCGAGAGTAAACAATGTGAGCAGCCCAGCCCTTGAAAAATGCCCTGCTGATCAGTCCCACATGTTGTGAGGCCCATGCTTACGTTAGCATTTTAGATGTCGACCAGAGAGAGAGAGAGAAAGAGAGAAAGAGAGAGAGAAGGAGAGAGAGAGGAGAAATAAAACACTGTTACCTCCCCCCCACCCTATCCTCTCAGATGTGGTTGGAAAAGAGGCACCTCCTTCTCAGGATAAAATGGGAGGCTTTCATTGGTCAAGAAACAGGAAATGGGCCATCAGTCAGGCACCACTGTGCCTGAAGCCTGGGAATTCCAATCATTCATCTTGCCCTGAGTATTATTTTTCCATTTTTTTCTTCCTCTTTCTTTCTTTCTTTCTTTCTTTCTTTCTTTCTTTCTTTCTTTCTTTCTTTCTTTCTTTCTTTCTTTCTTCTGTTCCTTTTCATTTCCATCACTACTTCATCTCACTGTCCACGTTTAAATATAGTCTTACCTCCCTGCTGAGATTGTCAGTCGGCAAGTCGGAACTGCTAAAAATTGCCCCGTTCGGTATTACGGCTGTGTTTCATTAATAAACGTTTCGGCGAGGCAGGCGTTAAGTGTGTTGCGATGCGAGGTTATTTTTATGTGATAAAAGCACACACGCACAGACCCAGACGTCTGAACCCCCGGGTGACCTCGGGTTGAATCAATAATCGTTGCGTGTTTCGTTAAAAACCCACCCAAGGGGATTAGCTCAGACCAACACATTAACGAAAGACCTCGCTCAGTGTGTGTGAGTGTATGGCAGTGTGTAAGCCTGTTGTGTGTGTGTGTGTGTACTAGTGAGATGTGTGCATGTGTGTGTGTGTGTGTATATGTGTGTGTGTGTGTGTGTGTGTGTGTGTGTGTGTGTGTGTGTGTGTGTGTTTCTTTACCCCAACACAGTCGGCCTGCCAAAGCCCAACAGCACCAAGAACCCATGTACGTTCATCTAGTCCAACAACAGATACAACTTGTGTGTGAGTGTATGGCAGTGTGTAAGCCTGTTGTGTGTGTGTGTGTGTGTGTGTGTGTGTTCCACCCAACAGCACAGACAACTTGTGTGTCCATTTAGCCTAACAGCACAGAGAATGTGTGTGTGTATCTACAGCACAACAGCAAGGAGAACCTTGTGTGTGTGTACTGCATCGATCCCAGTAAGAAGGTCTGATGTCTAATGTCTGATGTGCATTTTTAGGATCGACGTAAAGGAATATCTCCAGTCACACACATGGAGTTCACCAGCACATCAACAAATGCAACCTGTGTGTTCCTCTAATCCAGTGTTTTTCAGTTTTTCAGAATGAGGACCACTAGCCCCCCTTACGAAAAAACAGGACCAAGGACCACTCCCCCCATCTGAGGGTAAAGGTGCTTCCACACTGCCCCAACAAAGACCAACCAACACCAACCAACTCCAACAAACGCCAACAGTTGGGGCAGTGTGGACCACCAGTCTGTGTTAGTTTGTTCTTGTTGGATGGAGTTGGAAGAGTTCAACATGTTCGGCCCGGTCTGGTGGAGTTGTACAATGTCTGACCAATGTAGACCAAAAATTATTTTGGCCACATTCAGTACACTTTCAACTTTGCCCATGTTAAAAAAATGTTGAAGATCAAAAACAGATGGTGACAAAAGTTAGTCTTGTCAGTTTTTAGTCTGGGCAGTGTGGACTGGCAGTTGGTTTTCTGAACATTCTAAAGACTGCCAGCTGCCAGGTGCCAACAACTGCCAACTTTAGAATGTTGGAGTTGGTTGGCGTTTGTTAGGGCAGTGTGGAAGCACCTTAACAGGGCTGTGTAAATGCGTAACTAGGGAATGGCATGAAGATGATATACATTGTTCTTTAAACACACTGCGCATAGCATAGGTAGCTTAGGACACATTAAAAACTAGATGTACCGCATAGCGGTACATGGTATGACCGCCGCAGTGTATTGTAATGTGGGAACTGTTGGTATGATGAGTGTGTGGAAGAGCAGTGTTGTGAGGTGAGAATTTATGTGGAAATGATTTCCTGGAAGTGGGCATGAATGTGGGTTTTGAATGAATGACATTGTGTGTGTTAGTGTATAGTGTGTAGGAGTGATTTCTGAAAGGAATAGGCAAAATGAGATTTTGTACAATTACAGCGGCTGCTATAGGCCCAATTTTATGGCATGTGCTGTGCTTTTAGAGATCTTTGTGTTGATCGTGCATGAGATATTTTATGCAGTTCCTACATTCTTAGTCCAAAATATTGGCAATTCAAAATCCCAATTTTTGCATTTACCCATATCACTAGGTGGCGCTATGCTTCAAGTGAGTGTTTATGGGCTGGACCGATACGCCTCTGTAACACCAACATACTAACACAAAATCGTTGTCTTGGGCAAAATTGTTGACGGATTATTTAACAAAAACAGTTTTTTGACACCTAGCTTCGCCAATAAACATCGCCCCCTATGAGGACATGTCACAAAATTTAGTACACATGAAAAGAAAGCTGTTTAGAGATGGCATGTCAACTTTTACCAAATTTGAGCAATTAAAAGCCAAGATATGGACTTTTTAAGCTACGTGTTAAATGTTCATTGACGTGTAACTTCGAAACGGTTTATCTGAAGATAAATCCTTTGATAACTTTTTGTCAGCATTGTCTGTAGATGACATATACCAAATTTGGTGAGATTCACATGAACGGCCTATGACGAGTTTGTTCAAATTCGTTTTCGCAATGTTAAAATTTCACGGAAATTATTTTCGTTGGAAGTGGGCGTCGACCAGTGCTTTCAATGCGTGAGGGTCAATAGATTTCACGATAAAAAAAAAGTTGTTGTAAACATTAGAATTCTCTAGATAATAGGCAAAATGACATTTTCTAAAATTACAGCGCCCCCTATGGACCAAATTGTATGGCATGTGCTGTGATGTTAGAGGTCTTTGTGGTGATCATGCATGACGTATTTTGTGCAGTTCCCACCTTCTCGGTCCAAGATATTGGCAACTCAAAATACCAATTTTTGCATTTACCCATATCACTAAGTGGCGCTACGCTTCAAATGAGTGTTTATGGGCTGAGTCGATACGTCTCTGTAACACCGACATATCACAAAAATTTAATGTCATTGGGTGAAACGTTCATCGAGTTATTCAGCAAAAACTTTTGCCGGTCTCCCCCTCTTTGACGGACCCTGGCAAAGCGGGGGGGTGGCCCTTGGGGACCAAAAGCTTCTAGTCGCTCAAAAAGTTCTAGGGCTACATGCCTACAAAGATTCATGTCCCCCGTACTTCCAGTGTCCCGGAAATCGTTGACGGAAAATCTGGGAAAAAAAAAAGAAAAAAAAAAAAAAAAAAGGGAAAAAAGTCGCGGCAACACTATAATGACCGCTTTCGTTAGCTTTCCTAGCGGCGGTCATAATAAATATTTTAACACAACTGCTTGCAAACCACTTGGGATTTGTCGCAGACTACCAGTGGTCCACGGACCACACTTTGAGAAACACTGCTCTAATCACAACCAACACGAGAGAACATATGTGTGTATGCTCCTCTGAGCCAACAGCACAGAGCACTTGTGTGTGTTCCTGTTGCTGAGCTACATTTTTTAAACAACTTCTTTAAACTGGCAACGCAACATCAAGATCACATATTCCCTACCCATGGAAAACAGACATATTCACTGCTGTCCAAAAAGGCATACCAGTACAGTACTGTCAGTGGCTTTGCGTATGAGTGACTTCGTTATTTAGACGTGACTAAAGATGACTGAATGGAAAAGTAATGCTAGAGAATAGATGCAATGTAAATGCAATACCGCTCCTGTGATGCCACTAACGTGAGCTCAATGCTCAGGACTTTCCCAGACAGCCCAGACATAGACAAGAGCTTACATCCGCACGACACGATGAGTCACATCACAATGGATGACAGCTGGTGCTCTCCAACATCAAAGGTTCTCTGCCAAGAACCCACTAGTGTCCTTCAGCGGTAAAAGATTCTCTAAGAAGCAGACTTTTTTTCTGCAGGTTCCACTGCCGTATACTGCTCTACAAACCCAAAATACACTAACTGCACAGTTTGGCAAATTAAGTTTAGATTGGAAATTGATTTTATAAGACCTCATTTGCCTTGTAACTAACTCTGTTGCTTCTTCCAATTCAGGAGGTACATAAAAGCATCACCACTATTATACCTACAACATGTTTGACTGGGCAGTGTGACAAGTTTAAAGGCATTCTTCTCAGTTTTTATGTTCATGTAGTTACTGCACTTTGACTTTGTAGGGCAGTATAGATATATAAAAAACTGTACATTAATAAATTCTGTGCTTGTGTCATACTGCCCTCACAATGCTGATACAAAGTGTAGTTGGTGCTATGTTTGGCTCAGGAGATGCCTCTTAAACATCAAAGGTTCTCAGCCAAGAACCCACCAGCCTTCTTGTTCAGTGGAAATAATATGATAAAAGATTTATCTTTGAGCTTAAGTATGTAAGTATGGGGTTCTACTGCAATATGGATGTATAACAACTTCACATTATGCATTTTTGTCCAGCATTCTTCAGGGATGAACATTTTTCCAAAAAGCAGACTTTTTTTCTAAGGTTCCACTGTGATATAGATGCATAACAACCTCACATGAATCCTCATAGAGCACTCACAGTGCTGACACAAACTATGTTTGGTGGTACAGTACATAAGATGGTTCTGGTTTGGCACAGCTGAGGCCTCCTAAACATCAAAGGTTCTCTGCCAAGGACTCATGAGTGTTCTTCAGTGGGAATCATACTGTATGATGAAAGATTTCTCTCTGTGCAGAAGAACATGCTTTTTTTCTAACTACAATATGGATGAAGAATAACTTCACATTGTTCGTTTTTGTCCCTTTTGTCATACAGCGCTCACAATCCTGACACAAATTGTGATTGGTGGTACAGAAGATGGTTGTAGTCACAGTGTTGACACAGTCTGTTTGGTGGTACATACAGTAAGTTGGTTAAAGTGAAAATGTTGATGCCAACTATGTTTTGGTGGTACGTACAGAAGATGGTGGTAGCCTGGCTCAGGGGAGCCCTGCATCAGACCAAATCTACGTTTTCAAGAAGCGTACAGCCACCACACTTGTGGTGTGGTCTGTGTAACTACTCACTTCTGTAAAATTATCACGATGTTAGCCAGGACCTCCATCCTTTGGCTTGCACGTTGTACGTTCTTTTCTTGATTTCCCCCCCCCATTCTTCTTTCCTATTACCAGCCATGTTTACCCGACAGGAACCAGTCCAGTGTGACAAGTGATGAGAAAAGTGGCAATGCATGTTGCTGCTGTACAGCTGGTTTGCTCTGGTTAACCTGCACTGGTTTGCCTCTCCACTCTGCTTATGGAAGCCAGTTGGCAGCGGAAAGGGGAGTCAGGAGACTTTTCTTCGCTGCCAAAGAAAGATGAGGAGAAAAAAAACAGAAAGAAAAGAAAAAAAAAATGGAAATGAAGGGTTGGGAGTGGAATTTCCAGCAGTAGTCACGAGAGATCGACAGAGGGTTAGACAGAGAGAAAACAAAGAGAAAGGGAGAAAAAGAGAGGGCAGTAGCATGTGAAAAAATAGAGGACAAAATTAAAGAAACACAGAAAGGAAGAGCAGCGAAAAAAAGAAATACAAAAGAAATATAAACAATTAAAAGGCCAAAGAACAAGGGGAGGGAAGGTAAGTCAGGACACAAGAGAGATATAGAAAGAAAGACAGAAAGAGAAAAAGAAAGAAAGAAGGAAAGAAAGAAAAAATGAAAGAAAGAAGAATGAAAAAGAACGAAAAAGTGGCCCACTGTCCTTCAAGACATCACAGGGATACTCTGCTCGGCTAGCATTAGTGCATGACTCTTCTTCAGAGGGAAATCCCTCATTTTGGAGCACCTACTCTTATAAAAACAAAGGGGGCACAGTCTCCCCATCAGTGCCTATCAGCGGCCACCCCAGACGGGGAAGGGAAGAGGGGAGAGGGGAGAGGGGAGAGGGGAGAGGGGGCCATGCATGGTGCTACTCCGCATGTGTGAGTGCGTCTGTGTTTTTCTTGGTCCTGCTCTTCGAAGAGCAGGAAGCACATGTGTGCACCTCTGAAACTCGAGCACAGACCCTGAACAGCAGCCGGGAGAAGAGAGAGAGAGAGGGAGAGAGAGAGAGAGAGAGAGAGATAGAGAGAGAGGGGAGAAAGAGAGAGATGGGGAGGAGGGGAGCAGGGGGCAGTGTTAGAGAACAACTGACAGAGAGAGAGAGAAAGAGAGAGAGAGAGACAGACAGACAGACAGACAGACAGACAGAGACGAACAGAGAGAGAGAGGGAGAGAGAGAGAGAGAGAGAGAGAGAGAGAGAGAGAGAGAGAGAGAGAAAGCGAGAGAGAGAGAGAGATGGGGGTGTGCTGTGTCAGAGAAGAACTGACAAAAAGAGAAGACAGAGAAAAAGAAAGACAAAGAGAGAGAGAGACAGATGGAGAGAGAGAGACGAACAGAGAGAGAGAGACAGACAGACAGACAGACAGACAGAGAGAGAGAGAGAGAGAGAAAGAGAGAGAGAAGTAAAAGGAGAGATGGGGCGGGGAAGAGACAGATAAATGAAGATAGGGATGGACATTAGGAAGAGGAATGTAGGAGAGAAAAATGGGGTAAAAATGGAGAGAGGGAGAGAGATGATGAGACAGGGTTTTGGTTTGGCTGGTGGCAGTGGCTGTTTTGGACCATGTGTTCTGCATCAAACCTCCAGCGCTGTCAGCGTGTATCTGTGTGTTTGTGTGTGTGTGTTTGTGTGTGTGTGTATGTGTGTGTTTGTGTATGTTTCGTGTGTAAGAACCAGAGACTCTCTCCGTCTCCCACTCTCATACTCTCTCACTCTCTGTCACCACGGACTTCCCAGGCTTTTCGCCCACTCTTCCCAGCTGCATTCTGGGAAGTCGGGGCATTCTGGGAGTAAATAAAGGAGGTCTGCTGCTTTTATAGCGTCCAGGGGACCCACATTAGTAACTACGCCATTGTTTTTGGTGCTGTTTCTTCTGTGTCAGGCTGCTAATGGCAGTAATATGGCAAAGTAATACTGCAAATCAGATTTAACAATGTTATGGCTAGTGACTTGAAGCCTATGTCAACTCCTCCTGTTATACTTGTGAGCCACCAACAGGGGGCAGGACCTGCGATAGGATGAAAGTGTGTGGAGAAGACTGAATGTTTATGAGGCAGTTGCCATAGAAACGCACAGGGGATGCATTAGGTTCTGCCAAAGGTGAAGCAGGAAGTACGAGAAGCCTGTGTTCCCACTTAGGGTAGATAAGAGGACCCCAATCACACACACACACACACACACACATACACGTACGCACACACGCACACAGATACATACACACACACACAGTCGCTTGATCTCTCTCTCTCCCTCAGTCACACACACACACACACACACACACACACACACACACACACACACACACACACACACACAGAAATGTACACACACACGTATGCACACACACAGGAGTTTACGACCAGGTTAGCCCTAGAGACAAAGCTCAGCTTTTAAATAAAACATCATTAATCACCTACCGGAGAAGATAGCAGGGCCTTTTAAGCTGTACTTTCAAAGTCCCGTAGCAGACCTTCAGTTTAGCATTACACTCCATAATAGGCTAAGACCCACAGTCTCATTTATGTCAGACTAGCCCTGCTACGGTAAGTTATGGTTGGATTAAGACAAAATCAGGGTCGGTTGTAACTACGTGTGGAGACATAATCACAGGATTCATGTTCAGCAGGGCCTCCTAGTTGCATGAAGGAAATGACATAAATTATATAGGGGGTCTAACTCTTGTTTCTAGCCTCCTGTTAATCTGCTGGGAGCACATCTGATTTAAAAACATTGAGCTATGATATTAGCTAAATCAGCAAATGTGTTCAGCAAGGCAGAAGTGCCGATGGCAAAGCCAGTCATCAGAGAAACTTAAGAGTGAAAAACCTACTCTGCCATCTATTCATTCTGCCTGTGTTCCTTAACACAGGGGGTTCATTGTGATTAGTAAATCTATCTTTGTTGACAGTGCTCTTAGATCTATGTGGCCACTAAAATAAAACAATGCTTTTTAAGCGGGACAGCCTTGTCACAACATTGTGATGCATTTGGCCCGTTCATGTAGCCTTGGAAGGACACAGCCTCAGAAATGAGACACAGCTGGGGGGTGGGGCTGTTTTGGGGATGAGGATGCAGTCTTGGCGTGAGTTGGTGTAGATGGTAACTGAGTAAGGGTGCACTGGAGGTCATAGTCTAGTCCGGCGTTTTTCTTGTCAAACTGTGAAGCACTTTGAGCTGCATCTTGTATGAATTGTGCTATACAAGTGAATATTATTATTGTTGTTGTTGTTATTATTATTATTATTATTATTATTATTATTATTATTATTATTATTATTATTAAGAAGAAGAAGAAAAAGAAGAAGAAGAATTAAAAGAGCTAAATTGTAAGCAACTGGACTTCTTTTTGGAGCTTGAAGATGTTTCATGTTTCACCTTTCATCCGAAAGGCTCCTTCAGTTCTGCCTCAGATGCAGACAGCTTGGACTGGTCCCAAAAAGCTTACGCCTTGGATCAGAGGTCTCAGAGATGAACACATTTTACACAGAGGACAGCAACAACTCCTAAGTGAAACGGTTTAATCTCCAGTCTCAGAGTAAG
>CM050210.1:18748719-18756219 GCA_027475355.1 Coilia nasus | reverse complement strand
CACCTCTAAATTCAGCGGAGGGCCTCTTGGGATGGACTATAGGAGCTGAAGCAGTCCAGTTGTGTATGAGTGCACATGCGTATGTGTATGTGTGTGTTTATGTGTATGTGTATGTGTATGTGTATGTGTGTGTGTCTGTGTGTGTGTGTGTGTGTGTGTGTGTGTGTGTGTGTGTGTGTGTGTGTGTCTGTGTGTCTGTGTGTGTGTGTGTTTGTGTGTGTGTGTGTGGCGTGGCTAAAAATCCAAGCCCAGAGAGTTTTGAGAGACATTTATAGGCAATTCAGTGATCCAGGGAAGCATGATTAGGGGTTCGTGTTCGGGGTTTGGGGGATGTGGAGTGCGGGGCGTGGTGGTGAAGGTGAAGTGGGTAGTGGGAGGACTTAAAGAGGAGAGCAGTTGGACAAAAAGCAGACAGGCACACAGCTTAAGTAAGGCCCATTATTATGGCCTCAGGATTATAGGAGTGGCAAGCAGTCATACATAAAACAGATAAAACACACTTGGAGTGTCAGTGGCCATCCTGGATGTGTGTGTGGTGAGTGTACGGGACTGACCTTAGTGTCCATGGCTGCCCTGGATGTGCGTGTGGTGAGTGTATGGGACTGACCTTAGTGTCAGTGGCTGTCCTGGGTGTGTGTGTCTGTGGTGAGTGTACTGGACTGACCTTAGTGTCAGTGTCTGTCTTGGGTGTGTGTGTGGTGAGTGACTGATCTTAGTGTCAGTGGTTGTCCTGGATGTGTGTGTGGTAAGTGTACGGGACTGATCTTAGTGTCAGTGGTTGTCCTGGATGTGTGTGTGGTAAGTGTACGGGACTGACCTTAGTGTCAGTGGTTGTCCTGGATGTGTGTGTGGTAAGTGTACGGGACTGACCTTAGTGTCAGTGGCTGTCCTGGATGTGTGTGTGGTGAGTGTACGGGACTGACCTTAGTGTCAGTGGTTGTCCTGGATGTGAGTGTGATGAGTGTACGGGACTGACCTTAGTGTCAGTGGCTGGATGTGTGTGTGGTGAGTGTATCGGACTGACCTTAGTGTCAGTAGCTGTCTTGGATTTGAGTGTGGTGAGGGACTGACCTTAGTGTCAGTGGTTGTCCTGGATGTGTGTGTGTGTGTGGTGAGTGTACTGGACTGACTTTAGTGTCAGTGTCTGTCTTGGGTGTGTGTGTGGTCAGTGACTGATCTTAGTGTCAGTGCCGGTCCTGGATGTGTGTGTGTGTGTGGTGAGTGTACTGGACTGACTTTAGTGTCAGTGTCTGTCTTGGGTGTGTGTGTGGTGAGTGACTGACCTTAGTGTCACTGGCTGTCCTGGGTGTGTGTGTGTGTGTGGTGAGTGTACGGGACTGACCTTAGTGTCCAGAACAGACATGATCTTCTCCTTCGCCTCCTTTACGTCGTCTCTTTTCCCACTGACTTTAATGTGGGGGTCTGAGGGAGAAGAGAAAACAGATAGCAAACAGAGGAGGAAGAAGAAAGAAGAAAGAAAAGAAAGAAAGAAAGGATGAAAGAAAGAAAACAAAGTAAAGAAAGACAAAAAGAAAAATCTTTAGTCACACTAATCAATACCTTAGTCTGCATTTGTCACATACTGTAGGGAAATGAAGTTGCAGCCAGATATTACAAAAAACACACCAAAATGATTAGATAGACCAAACAGGTAAAACACTGGAGTCAAGTACCAGCATGAAAACAATGACCCCTCCAAATAATACCAGACAGGACGTCCACCGTCCAATACAACACAGACCAACGCAACACCCACACAACACAGTGCTACAAAACCAGAACACAATGCACCATTGTGCAAAGTATTACTCCACACTGAGAGACAATTTTAACATAATCACGGGCCAGTGGGACAGAGATGATAATAAACTTCCCATAACCTGGAAGAAAGTGAGGGAAAATGGCTCAGCTCTGATAAAATATGAGAGCATTCTGACTTGATGTAATATTATTATTGAGCATACCATGCGGGTGTTTGTGCTAGCGGGGAGCAGTGTTATGCTGGGGAGAAGCTGTTTGACTTAGCATCTGCTCCATTTCATGTCAAAACAATGTCAGTTTTTTGGCTTCATCCACAGTTTGTGCTTCCCCTTACGGTGCAACTGGCTACACTGCCTTGGGCCCTGTGTGTGTGTGTGTGTGTGTGTGTGTGTGTGAGAGAGAGAGAGAGACAGACAGAGAGAGAGATCGAGAGATAGAGAGAGAGAGAGAGAGAGAGAGAGAGATATCTTTTATCTGTATGTGTGTGTGTCAATGAGAACAGTATGTTTGTGTTTGTGTGTGCATGGGTGTGTGTGTGCGCACACACATGTTTGTGTGTGTGCATCTATCTGTGTGTATCTATGTGCATGCGCATGTGTGTGTGTGTGTGTGCACGCATGTGCGTCTGTGTGTGCCTGTGCGCACCTGTGTGTGTGTGTGTGCATGTGCGCACGTGTGTGTGTGTGTGTGTGTATGTCTGTGTGCGCATGTGTGTGTGTGTGTATGTATCCATTTCCAGAGGTGCCAGACGGAGCTTCTTTGCCAGCTGGCCTTCCTGTCCATCAGTGCAGCACCATGACACTTCCCCGTCATGGAGCCCAAATCCATTCGGCTGGCCTCTAAGCCCCACTGGAACACCACACATACACACACATAATATCTGTAATATCTCACACTGTGCTACTGTGTCCACTAGGAGAACACCACACATACACACACATAATATTCCTAATATCTCACACTGTGCTACTGTGTCCACTAGGAGAACACCACACATACACACACATAATATCTGTAATATCTCACACTGTGATACTGTCTCCACTAGGAGAACACCACACATACACACACATAATATTCCTAATATCTCACACTGTGCTACTGTCTCAACTCAGAGAACACCACACATACACACACATAATATTCCTAATATCTCACACTGTGCTACTGTGTCCACTAGGAGAACACATGACGCAGTGCAACACAGTAGCTGAATCCGAAATGTTCACTTGCACTATGCACTATGTAGGAAACAAACAATGTAACTCACAGCCTATTCATATAGTACCCTTTATAGTGGGTGGTCGTTTTGGACATGACCAATACCTTTTACCATGGCTGTCCATGCATGTATCACAGTCACAGTGACAAGAGTCACATACAAGAGTCACAGTGTATGGCCACAGTATGTATCTGTATGTATGTAAGTGTGACTAAGTCATATTATCCTGGGATACTGTTAGGATGGTACTGTATCTGACATCATGAATCAAAGCACTTTCAGTGTTTTATTACATTAAATGTATGCTTTCAACAACAAAGGCAGATTGTAAAAATTCATGACATATCTTCTATATCCAACTCTGCTGTTATATACATTTCCGATAACACTTTTTTTATGGTTTCTTTTTTAGTGGATCTACATATAACAACATGTAATGTTATGTACTTACACTATACATACCCAACACTAACCCTTACCCTGTGCTACAATGTAAGCACATAATGTTATTGCAATGTTAATGTTATAATGATATTGCTACCCATTTACACTGTAAGTAATTAATGTAACAGTAAAATAACGTGCAGCTTCATTTCCTACAACAGTGTGCTGATCATTAAATGACCTAATATTGAAACACTGAATCACTGGCCTCTTCAATGGAGTTACACCATCTTACTCTGTAACATTGGTCAAACGGTCCTTTTTCTGCCAGCATGTGATTAGGTAAGTGACGATGTGATTAGGTAAGTGACAATGCCACATGTGGTAAGAAGTACAGTAGGCCACAGCGGGCGCCACCACTGTTTTATCCCAAGAAGTGCTGAGAGGGGGGTGTGAAGTAGGTCACCTTGCCAAATACACAGCTAGACCATGACTGTGTGAATGACTGTGCGTGTGTGTGTGTGTGTGTGTGTGTGTGTGTGTGTGTGTGTATGTGTGTGTGTGTATGTGTGCGTGTGTGTGTGTGTGTGTGCGAGAGAGAGAATGTTCCATCGTCTCCAGAGTTCGTGCCTGAGCTCTGGACTGTGGACTCTGGTGGAATGTGTGATGATGGGGTTTAAGCTGCCAGAGAAAGAGAAAGAGAGAGAGACAGAGAGAAAGAGAGAGAGATGGAGAGAGCGAGAGAACATTCAAGGGTAGAGAGAAAGAGAGATAGAGATAGAGATATAGATAGAGAGAGGATTTAAGGGCAGTGAAAGAGAGAGAGAGAGAGCGAGAGGAAGCAACAGAGAGAGGGAATCCATGCTAAATTATCGTCCAAGGGAACTTCGCCACAAAATCCGGCCGAACACGGACAAGGCTGATTAAATGGGGGTTGTCACAGGAGGAAATCGTTCCGTCCGTGGCTGAGGTTCCGGACTGCATTCCGGGCTGTTTTCCTAAGGAAAAGCCACTGTCGCTCTCTCAAGCCTTTTCTCTTATTCTCTCCCTCTCTCTCATGCACATACACATTCTCTCTCTCCCTCTCTGTCTCTCTCTCTCTTCCTCTCTCATTTGCTCCATAATGGGCATGTAACATGAACACTGTCTGTGGCCGGTTTTCAAGTGTGGACTAAAGGTCAGCTCTGTTCATGTAGTGGTATCATGAGGAACGCCATGCAGCAATAATAATAATAATCATAAAAATGAGACCAATAAGCATGCTGGTATTCCCATGCAATACTCCAATAAAACTGAGTCATTCTCAAATACAGTGTGCATTCCGAAGAGAGGGAGGAGGTAGGACGTGAAATGGAAAGAGAGGAGGAGACAGAGAGATAGACAGAGAGAGAGAGAGAGAGAGCACGAGCACAGAGACAGAATTAATCTCTCTGTTCCCATCTGATCCCTCCTTACAACAATCAAATCCAAAATCAAACTTACAAATTACATTTTTCCATTTCGTGATTATGCCAGACTCATCAAATATAAAATACAAATATTATTACACAGAAATACTATAACATATATCATAGGAATTAGGAATATACAACTCTCAAAAATGATAAGTCTTCTGTCAGAGTTCTACAGAGGGACAGTACATCAGGCTGATAGCAGGCTTCTGCGCGAGTTGTAAGGACATAAAAACTGAAGAGCCTTTTCAGATTTCAAATACCATACTCTGTCCCTCCGGCTAGGACGACAGTGCAGATAACTGACCACTAATCCTCTGACCGCCATCTTATAAAGCCCAAACCATAGCTGCATCTGTAAGCATGACCACAGTCATAAACTAAACCGTGAATCTGTCCTCAGCCATCCACAGATCAATCCTTATCTCTTACCACCAAAAGTCTTAACTCTGACCTACATCCACAGGCAGCCATAGTCTGAAATATTTTGAATGTGGTGGATGCACCACAGCTGTACACAAGAGGAAGAGAAATGATTTAAACAGAGCATTCCTTTGTCTGAGGGAAATGTACTGACTAACCTATTAATGTCTTGATTGATGGCAATGTGTGTTTGGATGGCACTGACGTGTTTTAACCTTTAACTTACAGATGCTGTCTAACCTTTTACCTTTCAACCTGGTTGTTTAACCATTTTTTTAATATTGTGAAGTACTTTGGTTTTACATGTACTATACAAATTAAACCTACTGACATACTTACTTGATTACATATGTTGGTTGATTGACTAATGAGTCCATTAATGCTGTGTTTTCCTAATCAAAACATTGGGTTACACTTTATTTTACTGTCCCTGTTACATCAATTAGGTACAGGGTAACAAAGTGTGTAACAATATGTAACATTACGTAATTACACTGTACCATAGGGTTAGTGCTAGGTATATACAGTGTAAGTACATACTATGACACGTTGTTACATGTAGATGCACTAAACAGTGGGTTACCCTTAGAAACAACAGTGCTGGGGGATCCCAGCAAGTCAGGGAAGCCATAAATGATGAAAAACTAGAACATGACACAACGTCTATAAATTCAGTTTCTGTACCAAGGGTCATCTCTTTACTGAGAAAAGAAGAATCATAGCAAGAGCAATAATCAACCGCAGTTACCTCAGCAGAGCTGACCGGCGTGACATGGGGGTCAGGGTTGGACATGATTTTTGTGGAGTACAGTGCATGTTGCCCAAGATTGTAAAGAGAACAGTGATAGTATCCAGAGCCAATAATCACCATGATGAAGACCAATTTATAGTCCTGGCGTCGCTTGACAAAATATGACGTAAAAGACACAAATTTTCTGCCTGCTAGGGTGTTGTAAAGCTTCGTGTACATCAAAAAAATCTGACAAGGCGCAGACATAGTTCTGTATACTTTGATTGGATAGCAACTACCAATTGGACAGCAAAATTATGCTTTCTGGAGTGTTGCCTTGGTCAAGTTGGCATGGAAACCACATGTAGTGGTTTACTGATCATTGTATTTTTTTCAGGACTATGAAAGCCTCCAGCACCTCTTGTTTTATTGAGCAATACTTGTCACCTAGACGTTCAATTACACTACACTGCATTTAGTTGATGCTCTTATCCAGATTGACTTACAGTGAATAAAGCAGAGTCCCCCTGGAATAATGTTGGATAGGACGCCATGCTCAAGTGCACCTCAGCCATGGACGACGATGAGGGTGGACTAGCGCACTGGTTATTCACTCCCCCACCCACATTTTTTCCTGATGCGGGAATCAAACCTGTGACCCTCTGATCTCAAGACCAATTATTTAACCATTAGGACATTGTAAACTTGTACTTCCATGAAGTGCTTGCATGATTTCAATGGACTGTCATGCCTGTCTCTTCCTTGTGGATACCAGGCATTTACAGCAATAATCACTATAGTTTGTGAGTATTGCCCAGAAGTGCTTATGTGCATTAAATGGCTCTTGTCTCCTCACTTTCTGGCCAGAGGTGCGAGTCTGTGTGCTGATGATGGACTTCATTTCTGTGTAACCAGCTGTATCACCACACACCCTTAACAGCCCCCTGGCCCATAAACACATGCACACACATGTACGCGTGTAGACACACACACACACACACACATGCTCACATTGGACATGTGGCTGCTGGCTGTGTGGTGGGGAGGGGGGGGTAGTGCTGACGGACGCTGAGCATGGACAGAAAACAAACGTCTCCCTAACCAGAACAGTTGGTGTCTGCACACACACACACACACACACACACACACACACACACACACACACACACACACACCTATACACACACCCATACACACACACACAGCTTATATACACTTGTGCTAACACAAATCCACCTGCTAACACAGATACATACAATCAAACGTGTGCACACACATGATTTTACTCATATCGCACAAACTCAAAAACACACACATGCACACTCACACACACAATTTTTATCTCATACACATACACATACACACATACATACACAGGGACACAATCTTTATTTTTCTCTCTCTCCCTCCCTCTCTCTTCTCTCTCTCTCTCTTTCATATTTATAGCCACTGTATGTTTTTGGCACGGAATGCTTGGGCTGCTTTTAATGGAGCACAGACTCATGGCTATCCCCACAGGACGAAACACG
>CM050210.1:18738719-18743719 GCA_027475355.1 Coilia nasus | reverse complement strand
ACACCAACACATACACACACACACACGCACACTCATACACACACACATTACATTACACTTAGCAGATGCTTTTATCCAAAGCGACTTACAACAGAGAGAGAAACACACATACACCGACACAAACACACACACACACACACACACACATCAGGAGTCCAGCTGCAGAGAGCATCGCGGGTTACAAATGGTGCTACTCTTTCTGTAAACACACTGTCATACAGGACATATGGTAAATACAAATTCAATAACAAAAAAAGACATAGTTCATAAAAAAATAAAAACATACATTATAGTAAGTTCTGGGGCCTCATGTACTAACACTTGCGTGGATTTCCTACTGAATCTGTGCGTACGCGAAAAATCTGGAAAGATGCGTACGCACAAAAAAAATCAGATGTATCAATCCGTGCGTAAGCAGGTTTCCACGCACATTCTCTTTGTACATGTGAAATCCAGCGCACATGCACGAGCCCGACTCTCCGCCTTGTCTCCTCCCTCAAGTACCCCACATTGAATATGCTAATTAGTATAAATAGGTCTGTAGTAGTGCTCCCGTTGAGAGAATGGATATGGAAAAAGGAAGGAAAAAACTTTTCGGCATGCGAGGTTAATGTGCTGATTTTGGAGGTGGAGGCCAGACACAAAATCTTGTTTGGTTCACTTTCCACCGGAATCAGCACCAAAACAAAACAACTTGCCTGGACAAATGTGGCAAAGGCAGTAAGTGTGGTAAGGTCAGAAACACGGGCCGTGCTGATGTAAATAAATAAAAAAAAATGGTCCGACATAAAAGTGGATGTGAAAAAGCAAGTCGCTGTCTCCTATGAATGATTAGAATAATTACAGCATAAACTATACATCATGTGTATATTTTCCAGTACATTCACTTTAGGTGTTAAATTTCTTACCAAGTAGCCATCCATTACGCACTCTGCCAGCTTCCAGCCTATTCCCAACCACGCTGTTAGTCCGGATGAAGGAGTCATGGGTTCCCCCAGGCCACCTTGCTACGATATTTGTAAGGCGCATTTGGGCATCACATATTATTTGTACGTTTATTGAATGGAAATGTTTCCTGTTCACATATTTCCCCTCAGATGGCGCCTTTATAAATATGTGTGCAGTCGATCGCTACGATTACATTTGGAAAACCGGCTATCGCTGCAAATTCCGCTTTAATGTTTGATTGATTGATTTCAAGTAAATATTATGGTTACTCCACGCAACATCAACAACTCTAGTCTCATTATATTACTGTCAAGAATTGAGCGACAAACATCTCATGGGAGATATATTAGCATGAATGACATCCACAGTCCTGAAAATATGTTTAATAAGCAGTCATCCCTGAATATGATTTTACCGCGGCTTCCGATGTCCTTGATTCCAGTATAGCTATTATATTTTTATGTATCTGTTCAAGTTAACCCAACAGTGTCACATTATGCGTGTAAACAATAACCCATGATTGAAGTGCGTTTAAAATCATGCATCCTGACGTTTAAAGCCACCTTTACCTAGCCGCAAATTGCAATATTATGTCATGACTCGTGAGTGAGTACACCTGAAGTTATTGCGCTGCATTGCCTCTATGTGCCGCCAACTGACCAAATGCACTAGAAACGTGCGTACGCCAGCCATGAAGTTTGCGTGGAGGCCCGCACTTTTTCACGTCAAGTCAGTGTCTGTACATCCGAACTCTGGCGTGGAAAGTGGCGTACGGAGCTTTTTTGTGCGTACGCAAGTTTTGTACATGAGGCCCCTGGACACAATGTCAAAACACCAATTCAGTTAGTCTTACCTCTGTCTATGTAAATGCATTGTTTGATTCCATTCCATTAATGCATCTTTTGAAGAAATGACTTCATGTCATTACACTATGCTTTCAGGTAAAGAAACTTCATACAGACTACACTAAATTTTCTGAGTTTAAACATGAAAAGATTTGCTCGAAATTCATTACCACCCTGGTAGCACAACAGCAGTTTGTGAATGCAATGTACAAAGTGGCTGACAAAGTATCACGGGTGAGGAATGTCAGCCATCTGAGGCAGATATGAGAACCATTAATCAAGCGGAACACTAATCTGGCCTGACTGACGTGTGGTTTGGACTCGGAACCTAAGCGACGTCCACGGAACCCGGCATTTAAGATTCCAGCGCCACCCGCACCTCCGTTGTCATGACGATCCTTCGTCAACTTTAATACGCCCCGGCATTCAGAATCTGGTTTACAGTATGTAACAAAGGCTGACCAGACCCATCCATCTTTCTCGAGACTTTGAGAAAGGAGGACAGCGACCAAGGACAGAAAGAGAGAGAGATGGAGAGAAAGAGAGAGAAAAGAGAGAGATAAAGAGAGAGAGACAGAAAGAAAGCAAAGGTCTCCATATAAAAGCTGGTGGGACCTTCGATTCCCGCTTACACGGACGGTTCCTGGCATCGTAAGAATACCGGGAAGTGTGGCTGCAGTAGCCTAGCACGTCTCCATGGCAACTAGCCTGGTTATACTGTAGCCATGAGCCGTGAATTGGAGAAGCAAAAAATAAACAGAATGTGAACACAAGCAGAGAGAATGAATGAAAGATAAAGACAGTGTTAATGAGGCAAGGGGAGTAGGAGACAGAGAGAGAAAGAGAAAGGGAGAGAGAAAGAGAGAGAGAGAGAGAAAGAAAGAGTGCCTGGCATGATCTTCTGCACTCCTGAGTGTTTTTACAGCTGTTCCCTCCAGTGGGTGAGCTGCCATAAATCTCCGGTGCAGCCACCCGGTCACCAAGCCAGATTGGCCAAGTCTTCCACAGCTCAACCTGTGATTGGTTGATCCGTCTGCAACTCCACACCAGATTGGCTACTACATCCGCCACTCGACACCAGACCGAGTAAATCATTTCCAACATAAATGTATATTGGCTTAGCCGCACATTCAAAAAGTCAAATGTCAGTTAGGTGCTCTACAGTCTCCACACTCTGATGGCATTTTTCAAAAGGCACCGCCTCCGATTCGCAAGAGGCAAAACAAGCACTGCACTGCCACATTTGTGTCAGAGAGGGCGGGGTCTGACCGAAACACCATTAACAAATCAGAGGACACAGATGCCGCTGACAGTGTTTACAGAGGTTCCAGAGGTAGCTCAGCTCAGGAGCGAGAGAGGACCAACAGAGGAACAAAGACAGCAAAAAAAGGGAAGGGAAGAGAGAAGGGCCAAAAAGGAGAGCGCCATGGGAGCAGTAAAAAACAGAGAGAGAGGAAATGGCGAGGAGTTAGATAAGATCGAAGGTATGATGAAGGTGCAGTGAGATGGGGTGGGTGGATCTCGAGAAGAAAAGAGAGAAATAAAAGACGAGTCAATAAAAAGGAGAAAAAAAAATATGGAAGGGGGAACTGGAAGGCTGTATTTCGGAATGGGAAGCTGAATACTGTGGAGTCCCACAGGGCTCGACATTCCATCTGCTCATCACCTTAACTGATCTACCACAGGGCCTCTTCTCCGTGGCCAAGAACCACAGTGGTGACCTATCAACAAACGGATCCACCACAGTGCCTGTAATTGGTCACAATTACACATCCATGCCCAGTCTGACCAATCATTAACAGCCCTGCCGCAACACCTTTTATTGGTCCCAAGATTCCCAATCTGACCAAACAGATCTTTCAGTTGGTCTCACAGAACCACACACATACAGCACAAAGTCAGTCAAAATAACCAATCACACCAAATTAGAACCTCATTGTAGTTGTTGAAACTGCTTGACAACCACAGTGGAACTTGCTGATAACTCGACTAGTAGACTACAATCTTTTGACAATCACAAAGAAACCACTTTATAACAACAATACCATGATAGTGCATAGAGCATATTCTCAACAACTACACTACAATTCTTAAACAGTAAAGAAAAACAATTTGACAATCATATTCCAGCTTTATTTAACCACAGTACACTTGATGAGCATACTTTAACTGACCATGCTTCATCCACCAAGGCCAGAGGTTATGATGCATCCACAGCCTCTCTCTCTCTCTCTCTCTCTCTCTCTCTCTCTCTCTCTCTCTCTCTCTCTCTTTCTTTCGCTCTCTCTCACACACCACACACACACACACACACACACATACACACACACACACACACGCACACAAGACCTGATTGATTGTGTGGTTATGGGGAAAAGTGTAAAAATTAGTGTCATTACTGAAGCATGTCCAACCCCTCCTTTGAGACACACACACACACACACACACACACACACACACACACACACACACACACACACACACACACACACACACGCACACCCTGTGAAACACCCCTGTAGCACAAACATACTCACTCACTCACTCACTCTTAACACACACACACATCCACAGCGCACCTATAGCATGCACACGCACCCACACACACACACACACACACGCACACACACACACACACACACACACACACACACACACACACACACACACACACACACACACACACACACACACACACACACACACACACACACACACACACACACACACAGAGTACATCACTAGATGAAGTATGTGCAACCCCTACTTTGAGACACACTTTGAAACACACACACACACCACAGAGAGTGGCTACAGTGGTAAAAAAAAAAAGACCAGCAATCAAAAGGTTGCTTCTGAATTAAATTCCAGCTTCTCCTGACTAGGTCAAAGTGTCCTTGTGCAAGACACTAAACCTAATACTTCTCCGGATGTGCCGGTTGACACCTTGCATGTATAGAACTTATAACGAGTTATAAAACAGCAACCACTGGATTCACCACTGTAGTGTCTAGATTACATAACAGTTAGCTGTAAAGATTTCAAACAGTCAATGGTGCAAGCGGGAACCACACTGTCATCTTCCAAAGTCACCAATGCAACACAAGATAAAATACACATCATTTTAAAGAAGTTTATTCTTACCAAATGATCCACAGCACAGTACTGGTCCAAGACTCTGTGGTTGGGGACCCTGGCCTAGATAGG
>CM050210.1:18658719-18728719 GCA_027475355.1 Coilia nasus | reverse complement strand
TGGAAGAGTCTGGGGAGTCTAGGGAGGAGGAGGATGGACGCTGGAGGAGGAGGACGGACGCTGGTATTTGTGTGTTTGTGGGTGTGTGTACTGTGTGTGTGTGTGTGTGTGTGTGTTTGTGGGTGTGTGTGTGTGTGCATGTGTGTGTGTTCGTGTATGCGTATGTGTGTGGAAGAGTCTGGGGAGTCTAGGGAGGATGAGGATGGAGGCTAGCCCAGGTGTGACACCTGCTTCCTGGGCCACACACACCCATATGCAGGGAGCCTAGGCTGCAAGCTGCTGCAGTTCAGAAGGACTTGTTTATCTCCTTTTGAAGTGTGAGTGTGTGTGTGTGTGTGTGTATACAAGAATTTGTTTGTGTGTGCGTGTATGTGCATGTGCATGCGCATGCGTGTGTGAGTGTGTGTACAAGTATTTGTGTGTGTGTGTGCGTGTGTACATGTGTGTATGTGTGTGCATATGTGTGTGTGTGCGTGCGTGCATGTGTGTATGTGTGAGTGCATATGTGTGTATGTATGCGTGCATATGTGTATTTGTGTATGTGTGTATGTGTGAGTGCATATGTGTGTATGTGTGTGTATGTGTGTGTGTTTGTGTGTGTGCATATGTGTGTACATGTGTGGGACCGGGGACGAAGGAGTAAGGGGGCTCTGGTCGGTTCCACCTGGCCAGTCTCGGCCTATGGCCGCTGTGGGTGTTGTGAAAGCGCGCAGTGGCTGCTGTCGCGGACGGATGCTGGATGCTTGTTGACTCAGCTGCGTCCCTCTGACAGGGTTCCGCTGGCGACCTGCTGCTACCGCCGCGTCACAGAGGACCTGTTTTGTGCCTGACACCGAACACTCGCAGAGCCCCAACCATAAACACCAGCAGTAAGAGGACATTTTCTTCCTTTCTTTCTTTTTCCTGTTTTAAAGCAACCCTAAGTAGTTTTCGTCTTTGGTCACCCTACAAGTTGGAAACGGAATTGTCTCTCACAGAGAACTACAGAGAGACGGTCTGCCGATCCAAACTTACTCAGTGCGGTTATAGTCCATGGAAGGCGGCAAAGCGAATTCAGAAGTGCCTTTCACCCTGTTACAATCTGGTGAACCACTGAAACGATTTTGGAAACATTATTTTAAGGTTGAAAACACTACTTACGGTGGCTTTAACAGCCCAAAGTCACATGACAGGAAACAAGACAGCAGCACTGTCTGGGACCTCCGAGGAATCTTGGAGAACACTGATTTCGATGTCTCCATGGCTATTTAAAAAGGCACTGGTAGAGAGTATTTCTGAGCAGAGTTGTCTGATTATAACATGGAGTTGCAGGGGTAATGCTGAGTTTTCTGAAAAAGGTCCTCCTGTCTAACGGCTTCAAAATATCTGGTTGGGAGTTTGGGCTAGAGTGTGTGTGTGTGTCTGTGTGTGTGCGTGTGTGTTTGTTCATGTGATGTTATGCATGTCAGTACATGGGAGCACTGTAGCAGGTGCCCCGGAGTTACACCTGTGTGTGTGTGTGTGTGTGTGTGTGTGTGTGTGTATTTATGTGTGTGTCTGTGTGCGTGCATGCATTTGGCATGCATGTATGTGTATGGCGCCCCAAAATCCACCTTGAATAATGTGGAAATGGCCCTAAAGGGCACTTGGCTTAGAATCTGGTTAACATGGGAACGCTTTAATAATTTAAGCATTGTATTAGGAAGTAAATCCCTCAGGGAGTGTATGTGTATGGCCAGAACCTGCAACCTGTTGGTAAGCCATGGAATGTTGCTCCAGTGTAATATGGTATTTCATGGATTATTACTTCAGTTTAAAATGATATTTTATGGACTATTACTCTCAATTATAGAGTTTGTGTATTGCCAGGAAGTCCAACTTGTTTGTATGCCATGAAATTTCACCCTGGTATAATATCATATTTATTTATAAATATTACTTCAGTTTAACACAATATTCAATGGGATAGTACTCTGGTTTAATGGGATATTATATGGAAAATTACTGGGGTATGTAGTATGCTGTGAAGTATTACCTAGAGCGTTAAATGAGCCATGTTTAATATTACGCTTGATACTCCGAGTCCTCCAGTGCGCTTAGTCATTTCTGTCAACCATCTGCCGACGACACAGAGAAACAAACGACTTCAAGACCTTTCCACATTTGCACCATTAAAAAACAATAAACAGAAAGGGTGGAAATGTCTTTTCTGTGAATTTGCAGATGGCATCTATGTCTCTGTTCTATTTTTTCCTGTTTTTTTTTTTACTTACGAAAAACATGTGCCCATGTGCTAGTGGTAGCCATTTTTTTTTTGGTGCTTCTAAGGCTTTGTACAGGATGAATAGACTATTTGAGCTACTCACCCAAAGAAAGAATTGCTGTTTTGCCCTAATTAACTTCAGATGCCCAGTTAAGAGGAAACACCCACACACAAGTGTGTGTGCAATACCCTGGGAGTGCATGGCACCTATTTCCCACACTGTAGTCTGTGACCACACCCACACACACATGCGCACACACACACACACACACACACACACACACACACACACACACACACACACACACACACCACCCACGCATCATCTTTTTACGAGGCCTGCATTACATCTCCTGGGGAACCCATGACAGAAAGTTTCAATTCTTGAATGATTCACACACGCAGTTCAGTCCTCAGCCGCTACTATTTTTAACACAGACAAATGATTTCGTTTGCAGACGTCCTCCTCCTCCTCCTCCTCTTCCTACATTTTCTCAAAGTGACCTGACGCTCGGTCATTTCCTCTGGTGAAAGCTCAGGCGGGCAGATGGTGCTTCTGGGATAGTCCCAAGAGTTGCCAAGGACGACCTATTAGCTCCTAGTTTATCAGCTTTTACTTTACATGAGAGAAGGACAGAGGTGAGAGAGGTGAAAGACAGAGAGAGAGAGAAAGAGAGAGAGAGAGAGAAAGAGAGATAGAGCATGCAAGAGACAAAAAGAGAAAGACAGAAACAGAGAGTGTACATAATCGATAGTGTGTCTGTGTGTGTGTGAGAGAGAGAGAGAGAGAGAGAGAGAGTGAATGAGAGAGAAAAGGAGAGAGAGATATATTGTGTGAAAGAGAGTAGAAGTGATGTAAAGTATTTAGACCCATGGAGTGACCCAGTATGAGGCCAGTCCAGGAACACTCATAGTTTACTCACAGAACCAGCCAATACCCATGAAAGCTGTGAAAAAGATTTCGCAATACGCAAAAAGACAATGAAAAATGTAAAAAAAAAAACATAAAAATGAATAAAAGTAATGAGTTTAAGATTCACACATCCTGTCTCTTTTCTTTTGGAGGCCTTGGGAAAAACCCTGACGATTGTTTTGGAAAAAAAAGCCACAACGTCAGTTGAAAAATAGCTCGGGTGAACCAACGCGGCTCAAAACACAGTCTGGCTCTGAATGAAGCACGAGCCGAGGGAGCGAATGAGAGATCGAGAGAGCCGAGTCATTGACCCCCCCCCCCCTCCCCCCCCGCGCCCCCCCCCCCCCACCCCCCACCAGCCAAGGCAAGGACAGGGCTAAGCTTGATACTCCACTCTTGGCCAAAGTGCTTCCATATGATCTGGCTGTCGCTGGAGACGGATTGAGTTTCATCGAACGGCGATCAGGAAAAAAACATGCCGCTCCTTTCTCGTTTCTCAAAGGCCTACGCACTCTTTCTCTCTCCTTCGTTAGCTGAAGTTCTCGTCCTCTGCGGCCACTTTACCTCACTGTGGCCTTGGGGCATGTCCAGGCGAGGGCGTGGGTGTTATGGGGAAAGGGAGAGAGGGAGGGGGGGGGGGGGGGGGAGAGCAGTCGAAAACTCGCAGGAAACGATTCGAGTCCCATTTTCCACACATGCTTAAGTGACACACGAGAGATGGAAAGGGAGATGGAAAAGGACTTTTGTGACCCACGCCATACAAAATGTCCTGGACGATCCTATCAGACCTAACAGCATTTGTTTTTTGTTTACATGAAAAAAATCGGACCACATGTGAAAGCACTTTTTCCCCATATGACCAAAAGGTCAAGACATTAGTGAGATCTGCAAAATAAAGAACTCAAGAACTCAACCTCAAGAAATGTAAGCCTGCGCAAGTTCTGCCAGGAGGACTCTAACGTCACGGAAGCGGACTGTCTCCGACCAATCAGCGGCCGCCACCTGCTTTATAATGACCTAACTAACTCACCTTTCCACTGCTTTAGGCGCTGACGTGTCGATTCATCCTCTTTCTTCCCCAACACCACTAGTTTGGTCCCTGTCTATCCGCCTGGGGGTAACTCCGGTCCCTACCATACGGCAATGGCAGAATCTACTGGATCATCTACCAATGCGAGACCTGGGCTGATGACTGGACCTACGCCAAAGAATATCTAATTCCCTGCTAAATGCTCAATTGATAAATTCTATTTTATTAAATCGTCTTTCCTGAGTCTTTCTGGCGGAAATGAAAGCCTGAGAAAGTTCTGCCAGGAAGACAACAATGGCTGTCTCCGACCAATCAGCGCCACCTGCTTTATAATGACTTGACTAACTTACCTTTTCCGCTGCTTCAGGTGCAGACGCCAAAGAATATCTACTTTCAAATTAATGTTCAGTTATTTATTCTGACCATATTAAAATGCTTTAATTGAAACTCTTATTCTCCGAGTCTTTCTGGCCGAACTAGTTCTGCAGTACTTTATAGTCATATACACAAAGGGATTTTGTTTCAGATGTGAAGCCTTTAGTGTAAACGAGAAAGAAAAGACTGGAGTAGTTTCAGAGGTGAATTACTATGAGGCGAATGTGAGAAAGATTAGATTTCATAGCTATTTCAAGTCATCATCGAATTTGTCTAAATTATGAAAGGAATCGGGCCCTACGCTGGCACTTTCCTGAGCAGCACCGTCTGTATTTACCTGTACCACACAAAACTAAACCCAATGCTCTTTTTTTTTTTTTCTTTCTAAAAACTTTGGTCTCATAAAAATGAGGCCATTGTTGAAATTTGAAATCGAGCTCCAACATTCCTCGAATAAAGTTCCAAAAAATGAGAGGCTAACATTTGCAGGGATGATGAACGATGTTTATGACAACCTGACCATGTAAACCACAGTGTTGTACTTTCCACTTGGACCCCTCCGATGCTCTGTTGCTCGGGTGACTGTCCAAAGCCACACTGGCCGGCCCCCAACTCTGACCAGGAAGACACAGTGCAGAGACCTGGGATGGCCAAGAATTCAGGTTTCTTTTTTTTTTCTTTTTTTTTTTGGGCGGCTTACAGCTGAGTGGTGCGCACCCTTAATACCATGTGCACACACATACTCACGCACATGAACAAACACACACACTCTCTCACAAAAACAAACACTCTCTTTCTCTCTCTCTCTCTCTCTCTCTCTCTCTCTCTCTCTCTCTATCTCTCTCTCTCTCACACACACTAACTCAGTCACACACGCACACACACACACACACACACACACACACACACAAACCAACTGATTTTTTTCTTGCTCAGCACAACAGTTCCTGTATCATATCATTACTCCTGGTGGTTTGGTAAAAAAAAAACAAAAAAAAAAACATCTGGTCTATTTTGGTCTGCCCTTTCTGATGACACTAACCACTTTGACGACCTAACAACTGAAATGTATAGTGTGTGTGTGCGAGAGCGAGAGAGAGAGAGGGAGAGAGAAAAAGAGAGAGGCACAGACAGACATTCAAAGAGATGGAGAGACATTGCGAGAGAGGAGAGGGAAACAGAGACAGAAAGAAACCCTCAGACAGATAGACAGACTGACAGACAGCCAGACAGCCAAAGAAATGCAGAGAGACAAAATGAAAGAGGAGAGAGAGATAGACGGAGATTTAGAATGACCTGGGGTGGAGGTGATCTAAAATATTAAAACCTACGGGGTCGAACCAGTATGGGGTCTGTCTGAATCTCTGAAACGGCAGACACACAAAAAGCCTTTAAAATGTTAGAATGAAATCCTTTCTAATGCTATTATGCCCATGTGCAGCAGTTTTGTATTAGCCTGTGTCAGACTCTAAGCAGCAAAGAGCTGTCAAGACAGAAAAATTAATCTGGATCGGCCTACCGCTGTTATAGAATATTAAACAAAACATATAACTTCCTTCAATATGTCTGTACATTCTGGTCATTCGGGCACGTTTCAGAACCTTAAACTCACCTATAAAAACCTCAGCCGAGAGCTGAGAGGCATGTGAGATCCCCCCTGAAACCACAGCGAGTCCGTGAGCACTGACTTACAACAACAATTCAATGACGGCAAACCCAGCATCGTATTCTTCCTACCTCGGACCGCAACCACCCCACCACCCCCCATTTGCTCCATCCTTGGACCAGCCATGGCAAGGCCTCAGCACCTACAGTCAGATGGTCCAGGCATTAGCTGCTTTTTGATGGAGTAAGTGAGAGAGAGAGAGAGAGAGAGAGAGAGAGAGAGAGAGAGAGAAAAAGAGAGAGAGAAGAGAAGGGAAAGACACATAATGAGAGACAGAGAAATAGAGTCAAAGAGAGAGGAGTGAGAGAGAGAGACAGAGAGAGAGAAGAGAAGAGAGAGAGAGACAGAATAAGAAACAGACGGAGAAATATAGAGACAGAATCAGAAAGAGAGAGGAAGAGAGAGAGAAAGAGAGAGGTCTGGGCGGTACCTGAGAGGTTTAGTCTTGCGTTCGCAGGGGCCCCTCTAAAATCTCAGGGCACACAGCTAGAACGTAAACAGGGCTGAATCCCTCCATTGTGCGGCCGGCCCAGCACGCTCTCTGGTGTGGCCTTGGAGGAGCGGGCGAAGCAACGAACGAACAGACGGACGACTAGGCGGGTAGGCCGTGCCGGAGATCGTCGGGAACTCCATTGTTGTGATTGAAAACAAACGTGCCCTTTTTTGGGGGTGTGGGGGGCTGATGTAGTGCCTAGGATAGAGGGGGGTGTGGGGGGGGGGGGTGGAGGGCAGGGGGTCGAGCTGGTGAATCTGAGCTTTCTACTGTAGAGTGCTGAGTCAGCTCCTGGGGGGAGGGGGGGGGGGGGGGGGGGGGCTTTGAGGAGGCTGTGTTCAGGTAGGGTTTGGGGGATAGGGGTCGAGGGTTTGGTGTGTTCCAGAGAGACACAGCTGGAGCAGTCTGAACCAGGTGCACGTCAAGGACACCTACTTGAATGTTCGTCTTTTCAGAGAATAGAAGAAAAAAAACATACAGAATAAAATCCCTCTTTAAACACAACCATACCTTGAACCCCCCCACTCCCACCTTCCACGTCCACCCCACACAAGACCTTCACTGTACTAAAAAATTCAAAACTCATATCTTCATATAAACTCTTTAGTCATGTTTCAGATAATTGAACATCAATTTGTCAAAGTCTCAAGGCCTCACTGTGACGTTCTCCTTTCACGTTGTACCGAGATGATTGTTTGTATTAAGGATCCCTTTTTACCTTCATCGAAAGTGAAGTATGTGACAAAAAGCACTCACCAGCCATGTGTGTGCATCAGTGAACTCTCTGCTGAAACCGCAGATTCTTTCTAGAATGTTCCGTGTCCGTCCGAGTCCCCCAAAAGCTTGGTTTATACTCGCCATGTCTGTCAGCGCGCTCAACATCGTGACATCAAAATGACGTTGACATAGGTGCAAGCCTGCAATCCGTTTATTAGGCTAACTTATTTTTTCCTTATCCTATCATCCTATCATCCTACCATGACTAATAATGTCTTTCCTAATGAAAAACAGTCGACATAAATAAGCTTAAACTTCCAAAAATACAATAAATACACAAACTGACCTGAAACATTTAGTATTTATCCAGTATAATTCCCAAACAAAGATAAAAACCTGCAATTCAATCACGTTTCACTCCTCTGATATGCAAGGTTTTCCAAAGTGTTTGACTACTGTGGCATTATGTCACCTCTGATAAGGAGAAGATTGAAGCGTGTGTGTCGAGTGCCAGTATGAAAGGGTCGGGCATATCAGCGACAGCACAATGTTGTGTGCCATCACAGACACGGTGAGTATAAACAAAGCTTTAAGTCCCCTTAGAAATGAGAGTCTGCCGATTTCAGGCTCCTCAGCAAATCCTCCACTCAACGACTAATTCCGCTGACAAACTACAAATATACCGAGCGTGACAGGACAGGAGCAGCGTTTATTTGGGAAAGGGCCTGATTGACGTGTGTGAGTGCGAGGCTCAAATCGGCCGCGGCTAACAGCACACGGAGGCCCTCCGAGCCTCAGGGACACAGGCAGCAGCAGCCGCCACAGCGGCCAGAAGTAACCGGTGGTAAAAAGCTCTACCTTTCTGGCAGAGAAAGCCCCTGGAGTACTCTAACTACACACACACACACACACACACACACACACACACACACACACACACACACACACACAGTGCTCTAACTACACGCACACACACACCCACATACACATACATACACACACACACACACACACAGTCCCCCACTACACACCCACATTTGGAATAACACACACACACACACACACACACACACACACACACACACACACACACACACACACACACACACACACACACACACACCGCACACACAGTCACCCACCAACACCACACACCCACATATACACACACCAAACACACAGGCCCCCCACAACCACCACACACGTACACACACACATACACACACACACACACACACACACACCGCACACACAGTCACCCACCACCACCACACACCCACATATATACACACACAAAACATACAGTCCCCCCACGACCACCACACACACACATACACACACACACACACACACACACACACACACACACCACACACACAAACACAGTCTGCCGTGCACTCAACATGTTTATTTTCCCACACAAATTCCACTTCACACCGACGGACTCCCAGTGCTGCAGAGCACACACTGGATTTGTTTTTTACATATTGCTCACAAGGCCGGATTAACTGAAGAAAAAAATAAAAACACTGAACAATTAAAAACTGTGTGTTTACTTTTAAGGAGGTTCCCCTGCTTTGGAATGTGGTTGCACTGTGGACCAGGTCCAAGTGCTCGCATTCAGGTCTCCCCTGGGCACACACCCAACCCCTGACCCCTCTAATTTTGCCCCCTCTATAACCTCCATATCCACCCCCCTCTCTTACCCCCTTCCAACCCCACTCTTACCCCCTCATCTGGGACAACCCACACTCACCTGGCTGCCAGGCGGAATTTGTTTACGTTGCGCCAATTAGGTCTGTGAACTCTATCAACCCCCCCACTCCAATCCCCATCCAGGGATGAAAAAAAGCTTATCCGCCAACTCCATTCCAGCTCTCCTAAAAGAATTAAAAAAAGAATAAAAACAGGCACTGGGTGCTTTGCTTGGCTACCTCCAGTTTCTCGAGTCAGGAGCAGAGTAGACCTGTTTTTCATATGCTGTCGTGCCTTCTGTAGAGACCACTGGGTCACCAGACTAACCCCCCCCCCCCCTCTCCCATCCCATACCCACAACCCGCCACCCACTACCACCAACCCCAACACCTCCAACCCCCCCATCCTCACAGCACTAAAGCCCCCACCTCCAAGCCCTGAGATGGGAAACCTAATCTTCTAGTGCACCCAGCCCAGTCAGCTCTATCCCTCTGCACTGCCAGTCAGAACCGGCATCGTCTGCCGTGAAGTGTTTTTAGCAGGCGGGGAGAAAGATACCCTTGACCACTGACGCGTAAAAGCGTGGGTGATAAAATCTCAGCACGACAAGTTGAAGTTAAAATCGACCTCTTTGATTCTGGTGAAAGGTTGTTACTGTTAGGCAGTTGGTAAAATTACACCCTTCAAAGGGTTCCTGAGACAACGTGTTGATGGGAAAGAGCAGAAAATTCACTGCGTTGGCGTTAAAACAGTGAGTTTCTCTTCGCTAGCTATCAACACGTTGCTTCAAGAGTTGTCAAGGGAAAGGGTGTGATTAAAACAGCAAACCTAACCCTTTTAGAGTCTGATTCTAATATTTAACACACTTAACCCATAAATGCAGTAGTAAAACCTCACTTAACAGAGTCCGCGTTTGATGGCCGTACACGTTTGTGGGTGGTACTGAGCATGTGCCAGCTGTGGGTTGAGTGTGACCTACATTTCAGGCTGCTGCTAGGTATTGGTGCCAGCCACTTCGAGACTTCAATACTTCAAGAGTTTTATTGTCATTGAACATTTGCCTGTACAATGAAAATAAGCAGCAAGTCCACTAAGGTGCAAGGCAAAAGTATCAAGTGTGAAGTACAAAAGGTGCAGAGTACAGAAAAGAGCAAAGAGAACTATTTATTTAATAAATAAATAAAATATTTGGTGAAGGGGGCCATGGAAAGGAAAACTGAGCATTGCACATTGCTTTCCTTTCTGACGTGTTTAGGTAGGGGAAGCACTCTTACCTTCTGGAAGAAATCCTCTCCTCCGTTTACTCTTCCCTCTGTGGCAGCTGCAAAAAAAAAAAAAGAAGAAATAACAAAGTTTTGTTTTTTATTTAAAATAAAATATGCAAGTCACTGGCTGCATAAACTCCGGCTATGGTTAAGTGCCATGTTTCTGTTAGTGCAGACAAAATACTGCAGTACATTTTCTATTCTTTACTACAGTTATCACCCATTCGAATAATGGTAAACATTTACATAAAGAATTCGAAAACCAGATAAACAGATCACAGAATGTTGATACAAGTATTCCATCACTGTTACTGTTCTTGCCAAGCAGCCATTTTCTTTTAGGTATATTAATCGAATGTGGAAAGCACTTCAGCAAACTCCAGACTTTAGTGTTTTCCAGTTTCAATAAGAAGAACAACAACAATAACAAAAAGTTTTATAATAATGTTTAAGACAATGTTTAAGTTTAAGACAAGATTTAGCTCAAAGTGCTTAGGTGACTTAGACACAAAGTGCCAATCAGCCTGGCTGCACGAGCGCCTATCTCAGATTAGAGTTTTCGGCAGTTCCAGACTTTTTTTTCCCCGTAGAATCACAAACCCAGCTAACACAGGGATTTTGTGACAGTCTCATGACAGCTTGATTTACCAGCCAAACCAAGCTCCAAGTCAGGAGCAAACCATCCTAACCCCTTCATCAAACCTACGCATTTGGCCAAGCGTGTAGTTGTGCCTAACAAAAAACAGCTCCACTCTAAATCTGAACTATATTTTTGGATAATAACACAAAAAAACCTCCATCATTTGGGGACTGACTGGGGCCTGAATGTGTTTCTTTGCTGTCCAGGCACGGAATCCAGGTTTGGCAGTTTTGAGTAAATGGCTTGCATCAAAAGGAAACTAGGACAGGGGCTGAATTTTGAGTCTATTATAAAGTTTAGAGTGGCAGTTAAATCCACACACAGCACATGGAGTTACACATCAGTATTACGGCATAATCAAAATAGAGGTTTTACGTAAGCCAAAACCATTAAAATATTCTGTTCCTGTCAGAGATATCGTAAAAACTCACACTATCAGAGCACCATATGTTCTGGAATATTCTACAAAGACTAGCAGGAGTGGTAAGGCAACAAAGCTCTGCAGCCTGAATTGCTCCACCAGTTCATACAGCAAAAGTGTGTGGAAGAGCCGGGCACACTCAACTCCAACTGAACCGGGTCTCTGGGTGTGAGTTAAGGGTGTTGAAATTAATCATATAATCGATGCATCGTGATGCAGACATGAACGATTAATAATCGTTTCAATAGCAGATGATAATCGATTATAATGTATTTTCTTGTGTATTACTAAACTGTACTGTTACTTTTTATTTCATAATGTTTTTAATTTGCCATGAATATTGGTGGCTGTTGAGTTTTATTAAATAAAATAGGAAGGTAATATCTGACTGCTTGTGCTTGTTGATGAAATCAAAGCCATGTGCAGTAATATAGAAAATTGATGTGAAGAATCGCGATGCATCGTGATGCATCGAGATATCGAATCGAATCGAATGGCTAGCTTAATAATCGTAATCGAATCGAATCGTAAGATGAGTGAAGGTTCACACCTCTAGTGGGAGTTATGAATGACTTTGATGATGTAAATTAGAATTACACACTTTAAAGGCTTTCCTTGTGTGTTGACTGAGAGCACAGCAAAATATGGACGTGCCTCGGCCCTGAACCGTCCTCTCTCTATGAGAAACAATGGCGATGTGCTCCCAGAGAAATTTACCAGAACTCTTCTTTTCTGCCCAAACTAAGGCCAGTCTGCCAGTCAGCACTTAAGGTGAAACAGTCTGCCAACCATCTCCTTCCAACAAATACTCTGAGGTCTAGGCTACCTTTGCCAATTAACATTAGCTATTTATTTTAGTGATGTAGTCCCAAATTCTTTTTTTCTCCCTGTCAATGTGTCAGCAAAAAAAGATTTTGGAGTAGCATGCTAAAATTATGTAAATGTATAGTTTTTTAAACGTATTTCAGAGCATGGTTTCACAAATGGTTTCCACACATAGCACAAGTTGGGGTGTCTGGAAAATACTGTAAATCCCAAAACGCAAGTGTGCCCGATCGAAATATGAGGTTTCATCTGGTCATTTGCAGAGAAGCAAAGAAGGTGCCGCAAAAAAACAACAAAAAAAACAAAAAAACAAACCCCACTGCCACGCTCTCAGAGCTCCTCGGTCCAAAGCGGCCTTCCTGAAGCCAAGATTTACATATGGGCCGGTGCCCACGGCAGCCCAAAGCAGTGTAAAATGTTTATTTATAACCGGGGAATTACAAGGCAGTTTTTTGGGGAGCAGATTGGCTGAATATTGGCCCCAAACCACCGGCACCAGCTGAGTCAGTCCTGCAGTACCACAAGACTCGGATAAAATGCCCCCACAAGACATCTGAACACAGTAATGTGTGTGTGTGTGCGTGTGTGTGTTGAGGAGTGGGGGTTATAAGTGTGAGCTACTTTGTTAAAACAAGAGTAAGTCAAAATAATTACCCTGCTAGAGGCTGTACCAATGCCAGACGTGGAAATAACTGATACTGCACAAGGAGGAAAGACATTAATTTCTCATTTAAATGCTACTGGGAAGTGGTTAAGTTGTGAGTTATGCCATTGTTAAGGAAGAAATGGGCATTTTTTTCCACAACCACTGCAAAGTATTCTTTATTGGCACATAATGGTGGATATAATATTCTTAAAATTGTAGTGGTGATGCATTGTCAGGTGAAAGGGATGTAAATATCAATCTAACAAGCTCTTCACTGAAGCACAAACCCCCTTCAGTGTAATCTAAAACAATGTGTTTTTTTGATGACCTGTGATCTTTTGTAAAGCAGTTAAAGCCAAGAGTGCAGTGGTGTAGTCGAAAGAGACCTGTTATATTAAACCTTTCACATCCCTGCTGTTTTAGCAGATTATCCTGCACAGCAGTCACTAAACCACAAGGCATTCCCAGCACCGCATGTAGCAGGAGAGGCGGTTCCACAAAGCTATCTTGAAGAACAACAAAATCCATATTTACACATGCAAAAGATGCTAACGCCCCAGGCTGAGGAAGAGTTCAAACTGTAGTTCTGCATCCTGTTAGCTACTTCAGTTATTTACATTACATTATTATTTGGCAGAAGCTCCTATCCACAGCAACCTACAGTGGACTAACTACAGGGCATAGCCGCCCTGAAGCAATTTAATATTGTGGCTGATGCCACGTAGCCTTGACCATGCCGCCCATAGTTTTTTTCTTTCATACATTTCTTCTTTTTGGTAAATGGACTGCATTTACATAGCACATTTCTATACTTGACAGAGTACCCAAAGTGCTTTACACTGAATGCCTCACATTCACCCATTCACACACCGGTTGCAAAGGCCATGCAAGGCGCCAATCAGCACACCAGGAGCAGTACAGTGTTCAGTGCCTTGCTCAAGGACACTTCGACCTAACCAGGAGAAGGTGGAATCAAAATAGCGACCCTTCAGTTGCTGGGCAACCCCTCTACCTACTAAGCCACTGTCGTAATGTTTTGCCAAGTTGTTCATATTGCTGACCACCAGATCACCGTCATACCGTCATGCAACTCCAACTCTTGAATGGTACTGAAATTCAAAAGTCAATCTCTAATCACTATTGACTTTTCTACTGCCCTGGATAACACATGCTAACACCATGTGGCTATCAGCTGTGTTTAAAACTGTGCTGTTGTGTTTCTTGGCTACGTTGATACCCTCTAGATGAGTGAGGGAAAAAAGCATTCTGAATCTCACAAACAACAACACAAGCGACAAAAGCAGCTGGTCGTATCGAGCCGCCCTGTCATTGGCAGTCGAGAGACGAGCGAGGTGGTCTGCAGGGAGGGAGGGAGGGAGGGCTCTCTCTTTCCCACACGAGCATCTGTCTCAGGCACGCCATCTTTCACATGAGAATAAATCAACCGAATGATGAGGTGCGAAGACAAACGCAGAGACCGCGTCGGCCACTCACAACATCAAGTGAGTCGCTTCTGTCCTTTGACAAATGCAAAGAGAAAAAAAAAAAAAACAACAGGAAATAACAACAAAAACAATAAAACACTTTTCTTTTCATGTCATATAACAAGGGTTGTAAATCTTACTTCTGAGGCCTTTTTTGCCCTACACATCTTCAGTGTATTGTTGCATGTGGTACACCTCTGCACCTTACGTACAGGTCACATCATACCTCCCACATCAGTGTTCCCTTGATGTTACCTACAGATGGCCAGATTATAGCACAGTGATATGTGTCGTTGTGACTTTGCATTATTGCGTCATTGCGTCAAGAACCCGCATAAACAGGGCATTGCGTCATTGTGTCATTGTGTCTGGCGCCACTGGACTGCAAGAAATGTTGTCTTTGTATGTTTTTCTTGCCAAACTGTAAAGCACTTTGAGCTGCATCTTGTATGAATTGTGCTACACAAGTAAACATTATTATTATTATTGTTGTTATTATTATTGTTGTTAGTATTACTATTATAGATTACAGACAGATGGACGGCCAGGCCAGCAGCCAGCCAGCCAGCCAGCCAGATAGATAGATAGATACCTTTCCCTAATGGGAATGAATGAAGACATTAACTATTTTTTTCGGTGATTGTCTTTTCTAGATATAAAAAACAATGTTTGTCTAGTTAAAAATGTGTTTACTACATGCTGGCATTGGCAATGATTCAGCTCAAGCCCCTCCCTCTACACCTGTATCTTGTCTGATCTGGAAGAGCTTTTTAAGGTGAATTTCTGCGGTTCATTCACCTTGAGCATCAAGAATAGCTGCATGGCTGAAACGTCTGCTCTTATTAATCAGTTGCTCCTGTTTTAAGGACTTTATCTAGACACTGTACTCAGAGTGCAGGCCTTCTCTGGCTTCCTTTACTTCACTCGTTTTTTTGCACTGGAGGCTAAGAACTTTACATCAGACTGCAACAATGTCTCGGCATGGAGGGCCAATCAGATTCTTTAACAGCTGCCAGCCAGCCCAACCTGCCAATGGCCACGCGGCTACTGCCGATCAGTCAACAAGATGCCAGTGTGGCCTGTTGCCAAGGTAGCAGTAAGCCCCACCCTACTGTGAAGCATTCTGGGAAACAGTCAGGGCTGGTTAGCCTAAAACTCAGTGGGGAAGGTTTTTTTTATGAGAAATCCTGTTATTGCCAATGATTGCGTACTTTAGTTTTACTGTGGGAAACATCAATGCACATAGTTGTAGCTGCTGCTGTGGAAGCAACTATGCTTAAACTTTAAAAAGCTCTGCTCTGTTCTTGATCTGATCTGCAATGTATCACCGATGTAACTTTCGAGTCAATAGAAACAGCATGACCTGCATACAGTGCATACATACAATATTTTACAGCACACTTACCGCACACAGGGCATGCTATTCCAATTGTTCAGCTATATCACACTTCTTTAGTGAACAACATGCATGTAAATTCTCTAAGTGACTTTGTGTAAGCATAGTTGCAAATTGCAGTTTTAGTTGTACTGGTTTTATGCTTTGAGCTGATCATTGTAAGGACCACAGTGTGTTGCTGTGAATCAGTTTTTGTTAGTGTTGGACTGAAATGGTAAACATGTGTCAGCTTCATCTTCTAGATTGATGGCAAATTGATTTTGCTGGGTGGGAGAAGGCATTCTAACACTGTCAGGTAACACCAAGCAGATGAGCGGTTTGCATAGGAGTCCTTTTAAAAACCAGTTGTGTCAGCCTGGAAATATCAACAACACAACGGGCGCATTTATCAAGCGCAAAACCGGCGCAGAGACATATTTGATTTGGCTGGTCTTGGACGGTAGAGCAGCAGAGGCATAGCATAGCAGAGCATAGCATAGCATAGCACAGCGCCTGCCGATTCCAATGATATCACTCCTGGACAGGCTAACTGGACAAATGGCTTCAAGCCATCGTAGGAGTGAGTGGTGAAAAACAGAGGAGTGAACAGGCACGATTGACTTCAGGATTTAAGCACCACTGGCAAGCCACAATCTGCGATGATGTGGCGCATGATTGGAGTTAATAGCATGGCCCACTGGGGGTATATAGGGAGGGAGAGAGAGAGGGATGGAGAGAGAGAGAGAGAGAGAGAGAGAGAGCGTGTTAGCAGTACTTAGAGAGGAAGAGAGGGAGGGAGGGAGAGAGAGAGAGAGAGAGAGAGAGAGAGGGTTACGGTCCTTTAAGACTATCTAACTTCCATATCTATCAACAAAACCAGCAGCCAAACATACACCATCACATCACAAAAGAAACGAAAAACTAAGAAAGAAAGCCAGGGAGAGAGAAAGACAGGGAAGAGGGGTGGTGTCAGAGCTTGAGTGAGATATGAAAATGCAAAAAGACAGGCCTGGCATGGAAACAGCACACAGCAAGACCATAAAGCCCTACAGAGAGTGGTGAGATCAGCACGACTCAGCACCAGGTGTACACCAACCAACCCACGCCCTTCAGGGCATTTACAACAGGAGCGGTCAGCCCACAGCCAAGAAAACCATCAGGGACCCCAGCCATCACAACAACTTCCTCTCCTCTGAGTTACCATGTGGGAAAAACTACCACTGTCTGAGTCAGCCAGTACTGACGAACTGTGGAAAAACTTTTCTCTTCAGGGTATTCGCACCTTGAATGAGGACTGTAGGTGGATCCTGTTGACATTACTCAAAGTGCTTTAGATAATGTACGTTAGTATGCATCACATAGTAATATTAGAAAAACAACAAATGGCTGGTGGCTCAATCGGCCGAAGTGTTTTTACCAGTGTTTTGGGTGTATGCAGACTAAGCCCTGATGAAGACCTGTGTGAGGGGTCGAAACATGTTGGCTTTTTTAACATGCTTTAGCCACGTTGAATAATTTAAAATTAATTCCTCCTTTTTGTTACGTTTTGGAGTGCCTGGATCAACCTTTCTTGTTTCTACATACGTAATAATATTAATTGACCTTTCAACATACTTATATGCCACCACAATGGTCTGTGTTTTTATTCATATACTTAAATGCACATTTCATAGGCGCTAAGGTCAGTATTTTACTACATACAGTAAGGACATTGCATAATTGTATGTGACGAATTTGACATGAAATAAGCACGGCGATGTGAAGGTTATTGCTTGTGATTTCTGAAGGTCACTGTTCCAGCCAAAAGTGTCTTAAATTGTGTATTCTCAAATTCTCAAAAATTGCTGTTGAAATAGCCATGTTTACAAAACCCTGGAGAGACTAAAGAAAGCAATTGCTAATAATCGAGATTTTCCATCATTTTTGTTCCAGAAAATATAGTGCAGTAATAAGAGACAATTGCCCCGAAATTGCAGTTGTGAGACATCTTTGAACTTGGGCGAACTTTCAAAAATTGCAACATCACAAATCCAAAGGGGGAAGATTAAAGGATAATGAGGATGAAATGAGAGAAAGCCAAACATCAAGTGCTTAGGTGAAAAAAAAAACAAAATGATGGATATGAGGGTGGTATGGAGCAGTGGTCCTTAACCTGTTTTTGTAGCAGAGTATTTTTTCTGCGGCCCGGTAGTGGTCTGCGGCCTGGTGGTTCACAACCCCTCGTATAGAGACAGTCAGGGCTAACGACAGAGACAGAGAGTGGGTTGGCATGGTGAAGGTATGAGGACTGAGGTCAGTGATGTAACTGATGTTTGAAAAAGAGAGGTGAAGAAGAAAAGATGAGAGGGGAGTGATAGAAAGACAGGATGGGTAAAGGGAAGACAGGAGAGGGAGAGAGATGGAGGTAGACGAGGAGGAGGACAAGAAAAGAGACAGAGAGAAATGAACAGAAGATTCAGCCATGGGTTAAACAGCTTGAAAGAGACAGTGACAGAGAGGAAAAGATTGAAATATGGGGAGACAGATGGGAAGAGAAAAAGAGGAAAAGAAAGAGACAGAGTGAAAGAGAGAGGGAGCACCCTTCTTACCAGCTCAAGCCTAATCGTGGTGGGCTTCTGAAGAGAAGAAAACAAAAATGGTGCTGTTGCCTAGCAACACTAAAACAAACTCACAGATGTGCAGTGTTCCATCCTGGTTGGTGAAGGCTGCAGCAGGACTGGATTTGCTAGCTTTATAATTGTTGGCAAGCACGTCTTCAGCTGTGATGCTGTAATGGATACAGTGCATAATGTACACAGAGCGAGGCATGTCCTAATGGTTTTTACAACGTGTAAACAACACCAAGTTGAACACATCACACGTTCACAAACAAAAGCATCAATCGCTCATTTGCAACACAAACATTCCCAGCGGTTCCGCCATAAACATCTCAACCAGACTAAAACGCATCTCCATCTGACACCATGACGCTGAGGGAGAATGATGCAATAGGCCCACATTTTCCGCCGCTCTTGTGAAATCGGTGAGAATTCCAGCAATTCCTTGGTGCTGTTAAGAGGGGGAGTATGCATAACGATTTGCTACTTTCTGAGCCATGTTTTTACAGGCAATAAAATAACTGGTGTCGTTTTCAGATGAATGTGGACTGACCATGGTCATGTGAAGAACAAATAAACACACCTGCAGCTCCTACTGGCCTCCCAGGCTGTGAACTATGTACTTCTGTGCTTCAGAAGCAAATCACTTCATGAAACTGCAAGAAAAACTTGTTGCAGCTTCCCTAAAATGACCAGCGACATTGCTAAGACACATGTTATTATGCTGGCAAGTGTTATTTCAAAGCCAACCGTGGTGGTGGGGGTGCTGGTGGTGGTGTGTGTGTTGTAGGGTGGGGGTGGTGGGTAGGGATGGGAATCGAAGATAGGCTCTTTTTGAGAACTAATTCCCTGTGTTTCAATTGGAAGGGGAATCCCTTATCAATTCCAGTGGGCATGACCAACATCACGTATATTACGTAGGTTACGCAATGTGCGTAGCGACGTGCAGTCAGCAGGAAACATGGCATTCATGCTGTTGTATGTATTATTTTCTGCAGAAGAATATTTTTTTTATTGTTATTATTATCTAGGCTGTGGGCCTTTTTTGACCTCACTGTTGGGTTTCTAAGGTCATGTTACTTCTAAACTAAACAAAGTTGATGCTAATCAACCTGTTTTTTCTCCTGTGTAAGAGAATCGATAAAGAACCAAATCGTTAAGAAGAATGAAAAATGGAATCGGATAAAATTCTCTTATCAATCCTCATCCCTAGTGGTAGGTATACTTATGCTTTTTGGGTGGTCAGATCGATACTTTCTGTCCAAAGAATGCATGTAACTCTACAAAAAATTGGGGGTTCGCACCACTCTATTTTACCAACTTGATTTTAATAGTTACATCTACATAAGGAGGTCTCATTAACAATTCCAGCAACACCAGCATACGTTATTTCGTGGTGATATGCTCCAGTGAGTTTCTTACAAGAAACGCCGAAAGACTCGAAAGGTGTCTGTTAAAAAACAGAGCCGTCTAGAGTACGTTATACGCTACAGCTGTGAAGTGAGTTTGTCAAAGCACACCAGCCTTGACAAAATACACAACATTTACTAAAAAAGGTGGTTAGATTTGTTTTCAGAAATGATGATAAAACAGTCTGTGTGAACCTGGCGTGAAGAGTGTTCCACAGAACAAATCGCTTCAGTGTGTTGGTACACTGTGACTCAGGCACATAAGAATTTACACTGAACCTGTGGGTCCCTGCTCTATTAAGTCGCTTTATCCACTAACACAAGGCATGCTGGGAGAAAGTGGGGAAGGGGGGGCAAGAGGGAGAGCGAGAGAGAGAGAGAGACAGAGAAAGAGAGATGAAGAGAGAAAGAGAGAGACAGCACAGTGCAAGCGAGTAAAAAAAAGAGACAGAGTGACAGAGATAGAGCAAGGGAGAGACAGTGATGAGAGTAAGAGAAAAGAGATAGAGAGAGGGGGAGAGAGAAAGATAGAGAGAGAGAGAGACTGATGAAGCTCATTCCAAACCAATTAAAACACTGCTGCACCAGTCAGATCCTCTGAAGTAATGCAATAGAATGCTAACTAGCACCGGATATGGCAGAACAAAACACTCAGTGATTTTATATACATTCTCGTGCCAGCAAAGAAAAACACAGGCTAGGCTACACTATTAAACACACGAGCGAGCAGCTGAATCGCGGATGACATGACTCAGACATGAACCAGTAAAAGGGGGAAAAATATGGGACCGTAGTCTGACATGACCACATGCCATTCTGCGTAATTAAATGTGTAAAAAAATGTGCCTCTTGGTCCCTGTCCTTGAATCCATTAACGAATGTATGGCCATGATGAAACCAGCAGGCAGAAAGTGAACCTTTACCCAAATCTGTTTTGTTTTGAGAGTTATGAATACACTGCCACAATTAATCTCTCCACTCCAGATGACAAAGGAACTTGTGGTGATAAATTTGCCTTTTGTTTTTCTCTTTCTATTTTTTTCTGTTGAGGAGTAGGGGGTAGGTGTGGCAAACATTTTGGTCAGTAACGTGTAATGCCAAATGATACTTTTCTATTAGAAATGTTCCAGATGATTTGATTTCCATAGAACTTATGGCAGCACACCAGAAAAACAACATACAATTTCCATAAGACCAAGCAGTTTAAACAAATATGCAACGATATACGTCTGTTTTTCTTATGATATAATAACAGGCATTGTGCTTTCACATAATCATTATTTCCACCACATCACTAAAAGTTAACAGTTCATACTTTGCTGCGTAAAGAAAAAAAATAAACACAACCATTCTTTTTGTTGTTTTGAACCTCTTGAGAAAAGCCAAACGAGTAAGATTGTGTTGGGGCTCTTTCCATGGCTTGTCATAACAGCGTCCAACCGGAGACCACTTCTCCATGCTGTGCCTGCACAACTGCAACAGCTGCTGTGAATTACACACTGCCAACACGCAAAGAAGGCATCCGCCCACCTCCTCCACCAGAGTCACACCCCAACCCCACACCACACACCCTCCCCCAGCCTGAACCAACACTAAGCAGGACTTCCTGGGTATGGCTGTAGCCAGCTATCAGGCCACCGAAGCCCGGACCTTGGTAATTTTTAACAGCGGAAAACAAAATTGGACGCTGAAATATTCAACTGAACAAAAAAATGAAGATTAACATTAAAAAAGTGTCCGTGCTTTGCTAAGTCTGTTAAACATTGATATTGTGTCTTTCGAGCATGCGTGTATAAGAGCAAGAACACATAAACAAATGAGTGTGCGACTCAGGGAGGTGAATGCAGTCCAGTACACATTGCAGGTGGTATTTCATGGTAACCATCAGCATACTTTCATAAAGCTGTTGAAATTTACATTTTCGAAGCAGCACAGTTGTACCTTGTTTGTGACTTGCCACAGCAATAGAGTGGAAAGTTTCAACTTATTTTTGCCATGGATAACTGAAATATTAGAAGTGGATCTTGGTGGGATTGAGCCCTCTGCATGTGTATCTTGCATGCGTGAGAGAGCGTGAACAGAAAAATACAATGAAATATGAGAGTGCACAACTCACAAAAGAATGTAGTTCTAGACACTGCAAGCGCTCATTCTAGAGTTTGTGCATGGTAACCATCAGCACACTTCCATAAAGCTGTTAAAATTTAGCCTACAAGTTTTAAAAGCAATACAGATGTGCCATGTCTGCGAATTTACAGAAATAATTCGGTAAGCCAAAACAGTATTTGTTAGAAGCCCTCCGAATAGATTTTGCTGTATTGTAAAGAGAGAATGCTGACATATGTAGAAAAAATCTGGACACAGCTCTGGCCTTGCAGTAAAAGTTTTTTTTTTTATTGGCCTCAATTTGGATAATCTGTGTTTTACAAAGCTAGTCTACACAATGGCAGAGAGCACTGGCTGAATTAATGATTATTATGGGGTCATTAAAATAGTGTCCAAACACCATTAAAAGTAATTTCAGCAACAGATCTTCTGTGTGAAACGTAATTCACCCCCACTCATTTAACATTAAACATCAACAAATATTAACAAATAATCATTTTGTGATGTGCGCTTCACGCGTGCATCATGAATCTCAGTAGTTTGGAAATCCTTGCTACCCTGCTTTCTGTTTTTTCCCTCTCACTCACGCCCTCTTTCTCTTGCTCTGTTTCTCACTCTGTCTGTGTGTGTGTGTGTGTGTGTGTGTGTGTGTGTGTGTGTGTGTGTGTGTGTGTGTGTGTGTGTGTGTGTGTGTTTGTGTGTGTGTGTGTACACGCATACACGCAAACCTGTATATCTGTTTATATTGCATGTGTTTGTATGTGCATGTGTGTATGTCCACCTAAATCTGCAACCACTTTGCAATAAAGGGAATTGAAATCAAATATCCCAGCCCCGCTTCCCCATCAGTCTGATGCTGTGACCAAATCTGATTTCAGGGAATTACAGCACAAATGAAGCAGCCGAAAAGAGATTCCTGAGTCGTGAGTGCAATGATGAGTGGACGCTAAGTTAAAACAAACAGCAACTTGACTGGGTCACTGGTGGGGGAACAGAAGATAAGAGGAGAGAAGAGAAGGAGAAAAACGAGGGATGAGAGAATGGGAATGAAAGACAGGAGAGAAAGAGAGAGCAAAGATGAGATGAGACAAGATGAGACAAAAGAGGAGAGGGAAGACTGACAGAGAAGAGAAGAGAAGAGAAGAGAAGAGAAGAGAAGAGAAGAGAAGAGAAGAGAAGAGAAGAGAAGAGAAGAGAAGAGGACAAGAGCAAAGACCAGAGAATAGAGGTATGGAGGAGGGAGAGTAGAGGAGCAGAGAGGAGTAAGGAGGGGATAAGAAAAGAAGAGAAGAGAAGGGAACAGAACAGAACAGAAGAGAAATGTGAGTAGATGAAAGAGAACAACAAGGAAGAGAAGAGAGGAGGTGAAGAGGGGAAGGAGAAGAGGAGGAGGACAGAAGGAAGAAGAGAAGAGGAGGAAGAGAGAGGGGAGAATAGTTGGGCCGCTCTGTAGCGGCGGTCATCTCCTGTTTTCCTAGGCCCTGGTCCAGAGGAGGAGCCCCTCCCCGCCCCTCCCCGCCCCTCCACCCCCCAGCACATTCCACACAGCCCCCACTTCCTGTCCCGCACTCTCATTCACCCCACTACTACAGGATGAGCTCTTCTGGACACAGGCACACTGCTGCACACACACACACACACACACACACACAAACACACTTACACACACGCTCAATCTCTACCACTCTACCACAAACACACACTTATGCTCTGTTACTCTCTCTCTCACACACACACAAACACATACTGAACACTCTCTTTCTCTCTTACTTTCTCATACAACTCAAACACACACACACACACACACACACACACACACACACACACACACACACACACACACACACACTCATTCCGTCACAGATCAGATTAGGAAGACCTTCCTCTGCATGACAGATACTGCCCCTCTCCAAGCCTCTGCCTTTTTCTCTCTCTCTGTTGTCTCTCACACCTGTCTCTCTCTTTCTCTGTCTCTGTCTCTGTCTCTCTCGCTCTCTCTCTCTCTCTCTATCTGTATACAGACCGCAGACACATACTCAGTTTTTATTTTTATGGTTTTCAATTTTGCACACACTCTATCTCTCCCTTTGAGAGAAAAACAATTTCTGGAACTTGCTTCTCTCATTCCTGCGCCTGTATTATTATTTTATTTATCCGTCAAGATGGCGAGAAAGCTCAGATGTGATGGACACTCAACTCCACTGAGTCAGAGGGAAAAAAATAAAAAAGAAGGGACCTTTCATTCTACAGTGAAAATAACCCAACAAGACCTTCTCTAAATCCCACTGCTCATTAACAAGAGCACACGGCCTTATTCATCCCTGCCCACCAGTGTTACTGTTTGGCCTGTGCGTGTGTGTGTGTGTGTGTGTGTGTGTGTGAGGGCATGTGTTTGTGTGTGTGTCTGAGTGTGTGTGCTTGCATGTTATTTTCCTATGCTATGCCATTCCAATACCACTATGAAAAACACTCCAATGTTTTCCATAATTACTCCATGGCAGCTATCAATGTTGTAGCAACAGGTTGCTATATGGGGGCAGAAGATGCTATAAAATTCCCAGGTTGTTGGGATGTAAAGTAATGGGTGTTAAACGCAAAGGCAGAGTTTGCCAAGTGTGGCGAACATGACTGTGAACACTGCAGTAGTACAACAGCAAGCCGTCTCGGATGAAACAAAAACAGCTTTTCTGTCATCAGACTCATCACTCTTGACATGCCTGATGTTGTGTCCAGTGAGAGAGAGAGAGACAGACAGACAGACAGAAAGGGAGAGAAAAAGAGCAAGAGAGAGAGAGGAAGTGAGAGAGAGGAGATGGGGCCTAAAACTCACTCAACATTATGAGTCATCCTGTTTCAGCAGAAGTAGAACAGTCTTACAGAAGCCCTCAAATATCCCACAATGCCCCGGGAGCCTTGTTTTTGTAAGCGGATAATGAGCATGTGCAAGAAAAAAGCTACAATAACGAAATATCACATTAGTGCTGGTGCCAGAGGCTAGGAGTTTTTCTGTGTGTGTATGTGTGATGTAGCCTGTGTGTACATTTTCCACACCCTGGGAAACAGTAGGTAACACTTACTTAAAGTAATGCTAAGTAGTTATTTCAACCTTAAAACAATGTTTCCAAAATCGTTTCAGTTGGTTATCGGCTCCTAACGGTGAACAGCACTTCTGAATTCGCTTGGCGGCCCTCCATGGGCTATAACCGCAATATTCAAGTTTGCCAAAGCGGGTTGCCGATCGGTAGTTTGAATGAGACATACAGAAAGAAACGCAACTTTGCTCCAACCTGTAGGCACCAAAGAGGAAAAGTGCTTAGTGTTGCTTTAAAATCAGTGGCCAACTTGCTGTAAAACTCTAACATATGCATAAAGTGTTATACAGTATCCATAAAGTGCTTTATAAACCCTTATGCACGTGTTTATAACATATGTGATGAGATATATGTTTGTATATGTTTATAATACTTCATAACACTTTACAGATGTTGGGCTCATAGAAAGTGTTACCAAACAGTTTCTTATGTGTTGTAAGTATGTCAGGTAAAAAGTAAAATATATTTAACCCACGGTCAGATCTGACAAACAACATCAAGAGATCATCTGGGAAGCCAGGACACAACTGAATTTGTCGAAAAATAACAACTGGAAACTGCAAATACTCATGGACGCAATAGGTGTCATTGTGCTGTGTGAGTTGTGTGCAGACAAATAGTAAGACACCTGATAAACAGAACACTCGCACACTTTTCCTCTCTCTTACACACAAACAGCACTACTGCAGAGACACAGACATGCAGAAACACAGACATAGCAGTAGTGGGGAAAGAAAGTGAGGACAAGAGGTTGGCACAAATAAACACCCACCCACACACACACACACACACACACACACAGACACACACACACACACACACACACACACATAGACACACACACACACAGTGTGAAAACGAAAGAAAAAATTACAGACACACACACAAACACATAGTAGTGCTAAAAAGACATGCAGAAACACATACATAGCAGTAGTGAAGAGAGAAAGTGGGGACAAGAGGTTGACACACACACACACACACACACACACACACACACACACACACACACACACACACACACAGTGTAAAAAAGAAAGAAAGAATAACAGACACACACACACACACACAAACACACAGTAGTGCTAAAAGGGGAAGGGAAAAAGAGAGAAAAAGGGCTGACACACACAAAGAGAGACACAGGGACACTTCAGAGGCAGACTGCATCAGAGTGAGTGAGTGCACCCTGGCAGAGGAGACACACTCGGAGCCTAAGAGTGAATCACTTCAGTGCCACACACACACACACACACACACGCAATCACACACATGCAATCACACACTCGCACACAAACACTTGCACTCACTAACTCAAACACACACACACACACACACACACACACACACACACACACACACACACACACACACACACACACACACACATATTCTCCTTGCTTGGAGGATGGGCCCTTTGGACGCAAAGCTGGAGTCTGAATCACACCTTCCCTTTCAAACTACACAGCAACACACTGCCAGGTGGTACTGACAGTGGGATGTTGTCTCACTTGTCAAAAATCATTTCTCAACATAAAAATAATGCTTCACAAAATACCACAGAGAGCCCTTCATTGAATTCTGGGCCAATATTTTTTTACTGTCCAGGACCTGGAAAATGTTCCAATTGTGGAAATTGTTTCGAACGCCATCTGCAAATCATCTGAGAAATACTGAAAAATGCCATAAACACAAAGAAAAAAAGTAGAGTGCCCTGCTATGGTTCTTGCTAGAAGTTCTCCCTAAAAGTTGCACAGATTTTAAAAACATAGAATTATTTCTGCCGAAAAAGTCAATACTATCATGCTATACTCCTCACTATGTGAAAAAAACAACAACACATAAAGCACTGAAGGAAGCCTAGTAATCTTGTTTCTTGCACTGTGACAATATCTATATGGGTATGAGTAAATCTGACACATACTACACTCTGACATGACTCAAACGGAGAAACAAGATTACTTAGCTCAGTTAAATTATTTTCTGTGGAACATTTTTGTGCATCGCAAGCTTACATCAACTCTATAAATACAGAGACATTTGTGCCAACAAAAACGACTCGCTGTACCTTTAAATTCCACATCATCTGGTATTGTCATCATTATGGTTCCTGAGCTCTAAGTGACCTGGCAATGACTGCCTAGGCCATCTCAGACTTTTCTTTCTGTAAGAATAAGCTGTAAGTGCATGCTTTGGGCTACAGAAAAAGCTATCTTGTGGCTCCTGTAAGAACTGTTTTTTGACACTTACTGTGGCCTATCTTGACACTTATCGTGGCCTCGGTTCCAGGATGTCAATGTGGTGCTGAGTCAAGTTTATTACACATGGATAAGGACCACAGGAATATTACAATGGCTAAGGTTTCTTATTAAATGTTGTTGGCAGGTTTTGGGGACTGTGAATGCTTTCGCCAGAACCTACTGCCACAATTTGAACATGTCTCCAGGGATATTTTTTTTTTTTTTTGTCTGAGAGGACCACCATCATCATATCTAGTCCCGTTACTCAGCAATACCCACAACCCCAACTGTGGATCAAGACTACAGGAAGCGGTTAAGCTCCGATTGTGACTGAGATACTTGTGCCTCAGGAACTCAAGGCAGCACACCCACACACACACACACACACATACACACACACACACACACACACACACACAACAGCTGGCTCAGAACTGACCTGGCCCTGATTCTGCACGGATCTGTTCTGCGGTGTAAAAACTCAAGACATTATATGTAAATATAACTCAGTCAAACTGTCTTGATGCTTCAACTGAACTAAGTTATGCCAGCATTTAGTATCAGATTTATCCCACAAGACAACATGATGATGGTGTTAATAGTGGTGCTTCTATTTCGATTATGATCGGGAATTTTTCTTGTTAATTCAAGCATCAGTTTTTGTTGTGGGTCGCTTTAAAATAAAATAATCTGTTAAACACATTAAATGCAAACTTGACAATATACATTTGATTATATACATTCACATGACACAGTTAAAGCAACAAGATGACTGGAAGGAGTTACACAGACTCAACAAATCATTTCTTTACAGGAGGGAGTCAACTGGCAACTGGCCTCGCAAGACTCCCTCTGGGCAAACCGGCTGAGAGGAAAAGCTAAATGATGAAGTTATCAGTCAAACGTAAGACGTGAAATGGCATGGCTCCTTTCTCTGCTCCACTGGGCTGGATTGCTGTCAGTCTAAGTAATTCAAATTAAACTCCCCCATGTCTTGTCTAAACTATCATTAATCTAATCAGTATAAGGCTTCATTGTGTTGGCTTATCAGAAAAGGTGAGCAAGGCAGAGACCCCTGCCGCAGGCAAGTTTGTGTCAGCTGAGATAGAAGCCCAGGCTGGCACATTCTGATGCCAAGCCCAAGGGCACATTAAAGCAGCACTACATAGTTTTACTTACTTAGTGCTTGCTAAGTAATAATGTTTCCAAAATCATTTCAGTGGTTGATCAACTTGTAACACGGTGAAAGGCACTTCTGAATTCGCTTTGCCGCTTATCAAGGGCTATAACCACACTAAGTAAGTTTGGAAGAGCGGACCATCTCTGTGTAGTTCGGATGAGAGACAATTCCACTTCCAACTTGTAGAGCGACCAAAGAGGAGAACTACTTAGCGCTGCTTTAAATTACATTTAGCTAATGCTCTCCCCAGAGCAACTTACGGTGATTTAGGGACAGAGACAGTTCGAAGTAGGGCTGGGCGATATGGACCTAAACTAATATCACGATATTTCTGGGCTGACACACGCAGGGGTACAGCTGAGTGATCTGAGAAGGCTGTGGCTGTCTGAACAATGTGAACACATTAGAATAAGTGGTTTTGATAAAGTGGTATTGTAGCATCGAAAATATATCGATATGGCGATATAGTGTCAAATACATATCTTCTTTAAAAATATATCGATATTACGATAATATCGATATATCGCCCAGCCCTAGTTCGAAGCAACGTGGGGTTAGGAGCCTTGCATAAGGGCATTTCAGCCATGGATGTGGGTGCAGAAAGCTGGTTATTCACTCCTCCACCCACATTCCTACTAGCACTACTACTTCCAACTGAACTCAGACCTGCTGCTTTCCGATCCCAAGGAAAACTCCTTAACCATTAGGCCACAGCTGCCCCACACGCTCAACTCTCAACAGGTTGTAGACACTGTGAGAAATGAAGACTAGAGTTTACCGAGGGAGGGGGAGGGGGGGGTGGGGTTGGGGTGGGGGTGGGGGGGTGGGGTTGGGGTTGGGGTATTTAAATGTTCCAGTTGGAATATGATAACAGACAATCTTCCTATTCCTTGCTGTGCTACATGTGGAGCAGAGCATTGTAAGTTCTCATCCTCTGTTGATATAAGGCATATATGCTCGGCAATGTGGGTAATCAGTGGGGTATGCCACCCATCTGAATTTTGGATGCCGTGCATCAAGAGAAAACGTTCACCAAATACAGTGTGAAATAACTTGATTCTTAAAGATACAAAAACTGCTGTCCTTTACAGATTAACCGTGACATATAAAATATACAATGATTCGAAGTTAATATTTCTTTTAAAAGGAGACTTATGGACATTATGATGGTTTCCAACAATACAGTGCTATCAAAAGTGAATTTGAATGTTACCACACCATCTGCATGAACACTAAAGGCCATCTCACAAATTGTTTCATAAACTTGTGATAAAGAAGTGACTAGGGACAGAGGCATAGCTTGTCAAAAGGCAATGCAGGGAAACATTTAAAGCCCCCAGGCCACTACCGGAAAGACCTCTAACTACAGCAGAGGCAGTTAGTTCAGGTTTTTTTTATGAACATTTTAAACGTTTGCCTAGAGGCCCCATAGGCTCTAGAAACCGCTTTGGCTAGTGACTGTAACAAGAGAGCTGCTTCAGTGTTTTCAGAGTGATTTTTGAAGAAGTGAGCTCATCTCTTGAGAGGACACAGTCATCAAAAGTAGGAAAGACAAGTGAGAGAAATCAGTACCACCAGGGTCAGACCAGCTCTTCACTACAGATTCTGTATTTCAAACCATTTGATCTGTAGTGGTGGTTCCTGACCTGTCCCAGTTGATTACTTTTTGACTTCAGCGGTTTTGGCACAGGGACTATGAACAGTATACTTTGAGCTGCACATGAATACCCAGTTGGCCTTCAGAGGATATAACAGAGAAGACAAAGGCAGAGTGCAGGCGAAGAAAGGAAGGCAAGAGTGCAGATAAACAAACAAAAAAGAAAGAATTGTGAAAATATTTCAAGCTAAACAATCTTCCCTGAGCTGAGAGGAGCTTCAGTACAGAACTACAGTAAATTACCCCCAGCACGGGGAGTTTGGGAGGAATGTGATGTTCACAATACTGCCGGGTAAAAAAAATACGACATACCTCGCCAAACGTTATGCCTCGTGCGCAACAGACACTCGTGTGATGAAGTGTTTATAGATTTACAACTTTAAAGAAACAGTGTATAGTTGTCAAACAACAGACAGATAAAATGGGAACGTGAAAAGACTGTCATCGCGTAATTGCCTACTGTGTTTTAACGGCAAAAGAAGATTTTGGTAGCTTTATGTTGCTTACATTGACTACATAGTTAAAACAAAAAAATGTTTTAGCAGGTCGAGTTGTATATCACCAGTTAGGAATGTTCAAGGTCAATGGCAAATATTGTGGCCACAATGTACCACACATTACGCCTATTTTTTATCGATGGATAATGGACATATTTACTTATTTATGTAGCATACACCCATACCCATACATCACCATGAACCTTTCCTTATGTTTTTCTTTTAGATAAACATGACAAGCAACATATTGCTCGGCTCCACATACGTACTAATCTTGTGTGAAGGCTGTCTCTAGGCATTAATGAGTTCATGCCATTATACTTCACGATATTAATAGTCTAAACAGGCATGACGTAAAGAGTGTAGTTCCGTCATTGATTCATATGCTTTAATTAATGAGTTTTTCAACTTCAAAAGACATTTATCTGAATAAATCGTTTCACATGTATATTATAATTATTTGTGGAGTTTTATAGTCTATTTTCGTTTCCCCATTGTTAGCACTTTGAATGTTTTATATAGACTGAAAGAAGGGTTACCTAGTAACATTATCTCCAGTTTCTTACGGTCCACTCGAAATCTCTCCTCAGTCCACTCCGGGTCAGGCGGGACAGAGGGCCCGCCGGTGTCATCCTCTGAGACGGGGAGAGGGGAGTCTGTGCTGCGCTCACTGTTAGAGCCCGGGTCGGACTGTTGGAGATATCCGCTCAAGGCGTCGCACTGAGCAGCCATTACACCGTTGTCTTTCCACAGCGCCACGCACTGTGTTCCAGAACTTCCAAGACTCAACTTCTAGTCAAACTCATCCCTCTTTGGTTTTGCTGGAGAATAATCGTCAGGCATTCTGTGAACCGTATTTATTTCAAGTAAACCGTTGCCTTTTCTTCTCCACGAAAGCACCGCCCTTACCCTGACTGCATCCAAGTTGGACCGAAGGACAGCATGTTTGCAAACTTCCAAACTCGTGCGTGCGTTTTAAACTACAGTAAAACCCTCCCCCAAATACACCGCGAGCGGTCACGCACGGAGGCCATGCATTACCCTAACCTGTGGATAAGGAGAAAGACGCTGCAACGCAGCACACGTGAACAAGTATCTACAACAGAATAGGTTAATTATGCGTTTGCATTCATACTAGTTTGAAATATTTCAAATGTTAACGGACCCCTTTATAGACTCATTTCAACAGTAACTCACAATTCTTTCAATCTGCCTCTGCACACTTGAAAGATAACGCCTGGAAGATAGCTTTACACAAGCAATATGTTCAAAACAGGATATGAGTATCTAATGCACAATCCATTACCCAGTGAAAAGTAACTAAATATATTTATGACTACCCAAACACTATTACTAGTATTAGCCCACCATATCCCGTCTTACTTCTGTTCCAGTACACTTCAGATGGAAACATTGTGCTGTCTCTACTGGTTACTAATTAGTTTTGTTTGACACTTTTTGAAAGAGGATTTTACACAATGGATAATATACACGCATTTGAAGTTCAGCACAGCAAAGAAAAAAGACAGTGAAAAAAATCCTTACTCTCCCACAATCCCATGAGTCAACAGATGTGCCTGGTGTCCCTGTATGTAAAACCTGAAAAAAAGCAACTTTAACAGCTGCTTTAACAGGAGGCCTAATATGTCATGTTTCAAAGTCAAGACAAAGTCAAAGTCAGCTTTACTGTGAAAACCGTAGGCCTATGTACAGGTCATACACAAGATTCGACATTGCAGTGCTCCCTAGGCCCACAGTGTTACACTAAACATCTTATAAACATAACAAAATAAATATACATAATATAAACATAGAAAAAAGTAGAAGAAACACATGATGATATTCTTTGATATGTGATATTATATGCAGAGTAGGCTACCAAATCAGTACTTTTATTTTATTTTCAATATGCCTCTATTTATAGCTTTTTATTGTCTACCAATGTAACACTTACAAAAAAAAGAGGAGAAGTGCCTTGGCTTGAAATTATGGTAAATGCTGCCACCCAACGGTTTCACAAAAGAAAGAAAACTATCCTCCTTAGTCTGTGGAGATATTCAGAACAATGGCGATATTGTGCATGAATCTTTAGGATGATAATGTTTTCTGGGTTACAGACACCACTTCTGCCGCAAAGAAGCACTGCGACTTAAAAAAAAAGACTTATGACAGATAGGGTCACGTGACAGAAGCAATACCCACTAAACAATGGACGTGTTATAGACGTGAATATGACGTCTACATTGCGTCGGTCGGTCCAAGACCAATTCTGGACGTCTATATGACGTGCAAATTAGGTCCACATTTGGACGTCTAACTACGACCCCACTTGGACGTCGATATGCCGTTCAACATTTGACCCGCAGACTACGTGACTGTTTTTGGACGTCGATAGGATGTCTAACACAGACGCAGGAAAAATACATTTTGATTATTGTGATTAAACATTTACTGATATTTATTTGTGTACCTTATATTTTCTTTATCTGTTTAATAAACTAATTTAAGTAGGTATGTATGTTGTTTATTTATGTGGAAATGCGAAAAATGATAGCCTACTCCAGAGCCCACTCTGGCGTACTCATACAAAAAATGCATGTGTCTGCTTGAGTTCAACCAGTCAACACCACTCTGATTGGTTGGAGCAATACATCTTCGTAACCCAACCAGTAAACGCCACACTGATTGGCCGAAACGACGTGTCAGGCGGCGCGATAGAGTGCATAATCACAGTCAAACGTTAGGTTGCTTTTTTCCCTTTCCCTTTTTCCCCGTCTCTACTGGAGAACCAAATGGCTCTGCCCAGGACGCCAAACTCGTGTTCAGAAAGTTGAAGGTAAGTTGAAAGTTCGGTCAGGTTAGGTAATTGTATGTTCATTTCTGTATTTGTAGTGTTAGCTGTTTTGGCTTTGTGGTCTTAAACCATCGGAATCTGCTGCTGTTATTGGCTAACGTTAGCTATTGCTATAGCATGCTAGTTCATTTAGAATGATTGAAAACGACCAGAGTGCCTAAAAATGTTAATGTTAACCGGAGTTTTAAAGGGGGAAATTTATGTAAAATGAAAATTGGCATGTTAAAACATCATACCGAGTTGGTATATTTGCCGAGGAGCAAAATTGCGCTAGTCTGTTGCATTTAGAACGTCACTATTATTTTTACTGTTTGGCCCAGAAGGCTAACAATGCAAGTAAGATTACGCTATTTTTAAACCATTAAAACAGCTTGAATACACTCCACACTGCATCGGTAGAATAACAAAGGCCATGGTATTCAAACGAGGCACTGAGAACTTTGTAAGTGTTCACAATGTTTATTAAGAAAACTGTTCACAGGCAGTATAGTTTGCCGTTGTTTCTTGTGGCCGCCATGTGCGGACTCATGGCGGAAACGAAGTTTTCAGTGCCTCGTGTTGAATGCCAGGGCCTTTGTTATACTGCCGATGCAGGGTGGAGTTTCTCTTTTAATTTATCTCAAATGCTAGACGGGTTAATTGCCTCTGAAGCAACCAACTTGCGAGTTTAAAAGCACAGTTACCAGCAAATTTCGAACATTTTGTGTATTTTGAGTCGCATGCATTTGAGTTTTGTAATTTTTGGATCTGCCAGGGCAGACACAGCCTAACTTCTGTATCTTGACTGTTTCTCTTACAACTGTATTCCATATAGCCTGGTGTCACTTACGCAAGAGAACATATCTATGCTTTTTGGTGAACAATACTTTTATGCATTGAAGTCATTGTTGTAAAGCTTTTAGTTGGCCATTTGTAAACTAGTCTGTCTTTGTCAGGTAGTGTACGGTGCTCTCTCATTTTGGACTTGGTGGTGTCCTGCCCTTTAGGAGTGAAACAACGCAAATAAGGTAAGTGTTGTGACTTCCGCATACCCCTTGCAAATGCCCTAGTCAAACAAAAAGTAAACTAAAGTAACTCCGACTCATGTCTGCATTTACAGATGGTTTTGATAAGAGAACATGGCAGAAATGCCAAAGAGAACTCGGATCAACTTCTCTGGTATTCAGACAGTGATGATAAACTGGGCATTGCACACCAGCTGGTCCAGCTCCAGGCCACAGTATGGTGATGGGTTTCAGGCACACCAGCAGGTCCAGGCCTGATGGATCACGCTTCAGTAATATGACAGGCCGAGGCATGGTAAGTTCTCTAAAGACCATTTCATCAAAGCACTTTGCAATTTAGTAATTCGTACTGATGCGGCCCTGATTGTTAGGTTATGTCTGATTTCTTCTACTATTCTGTCTATCTACTGTATTGATAACAAACCCAGAAACCGATTACAATAACATATGTGAACCAGCTAGCCTTGCTGTTCTAAGGTCATCATAGTAATGAACTTGTGTATTTGTTTCAGTGTATCAGAACAAGGTCTTAAACCTGCTGGTTGACCTTCACACTCAGCTCAAACACAACCTGCCTCTTCAGCCATTCACATTGAGAGGATGAAGACCAAGGAAGACTGAGTGGAGCAACACCTCTGTGATGAGCAAGCCTTTGATGCCCTGGTAAGTTTTGCAAGTCTGAAAAAAATATATGGATAGTTTAGCATGACAATAGTGATCTCACACACAGTGCTCTTAGGAGTGTCAGTCATGTATCATGGACTTATTCCAACAGGTGCTGTAACGTGCAAGAATTGGGGGAAAGGACACCAAAGACTGTGTCCACAAAGTCCTTGACAGGTATGTTTCTACATAGAGTATGAAGTTTGTGTGTGTGTGAGAGATGATGGGGTCCTCTCTTTGAGCGGTCTGTGGTGTGGACCAGCCTGCATGCATCTTTTACATTTTACAATTTTGGATCTAATTATAGGCATTTAGAAGAAAGCATTCTATTTCTTACCTTTCAGACATTTTTTGCACCATTGACTTGCAATCATTTTCTGTTAATTCTTGTTTGCATAAGTGTCTGAACATATTTTGCTGTGATGTTTTTGTACTAATAACAGCAGATTACCTTTGTATTTCTAATCTCTTGTCTTTTCTACTTGTGCAGATGGAGTTATAAAATGTGATTCAACAAGAACAGAGGGCTTCATAAGGCTGTGCGCCTCTAAACACCTTGAACATACACCACAAAGACGGGGAGGTCGAGGTCACGCCACCATTTCTCAGGATTGAAGACTTTTCACTATCCATCAAGCCAGTTAAAAACATGAAATTTAAATACATCCTGTTCCAGACATGGAAAGTCTGGAAATTTATATTTTTTGTGTGAAGTTTGGAAACATTATGGAATTTTGTGATGTGTTGTCCCCTAAATGTGATATTGATTGGGTTGTGCTTAACCTTACTAAAGTTTTGCGCTGGAAACAAGTGAACCTGAAAATGGAGATTGATTTGAAATGCCATGTTTTTTTTGTTTGTTTTTATTAAAATTACAATTATATAAAAACACTTCATTTTGTGTATTTCTGTAGATTGACTCTGTATCCTGCCATTTTCCTGTAGCTTCGTATGGCTCAGCAGATTTGCACTGGAAATGCTTTACACCTTTGCATGCATTTTCAGTTACCTGCAGTAAGCAGTAAAGTAGAAGTAGTAAGAAGCAGTAAGCCTATAAGTAGTAAAAGTAGTAAGAAGCAGTAAGCCTATAAGTAGTAAAAGTAGTAGAAGCAGTAAGCCTATAAAACTGTCTAAAATAAGTTTAAATTTAACGTCAAAAAGACGTCGACAACGACCTAATTTGGACTAGAACTGGCTCTGATCTGGCGGTCCCGGGAACGTCGATACTGGACATACGGAAGACGTTGAAAAAAAGACGTCATCTGGCGTCACAGTCTGCGCCTTAATTCGCCCGAGATGAGACGTACAACAATGTCCCTAGTGAGACGTCTTTTCGCCCGGTCTTTGCGCAGTGGGTAGTCTCAATGTAACATTCAGCTGAGACAGGACTTTACAAGTTACGGTAAGCTACATGGGTGGAAAAACAATAGGTGAGATGGGGATTTTTTTGCAAGATGCGTCTGTGTAGAAATATAATGCCATATGCTGTGTTTCATACGAGATAGGAGGGAGAAAAGGCGGCATAAGGTTTAAGACGATGCGTAGCCGGTGTATCCATAACAAAATGGAGGCTGAAGTGTTTATAGACACTGCGCAGCTGACAGTTCTGCGCGCGAAACAATGTTTGTTTACATAACATTTCACGTAGCGTGGACGAAATATTATAAGTAAACATAATTTGTCAGACATAGCTTTTTGACAGCGTAAAGAATGTTCCCTGCGTTACCAACGACTTTCCGATGTTTGTTATAGGCTAGGTATGATACACAAACGGCTACATCAAACATGGTTTTATTGTCGTTATTGTGTTTGCAGAATGACTGACACCGGCGGTGAAAGCGATTCCGTGACTAGCCCGGGAACATCAAACCCAAGACCGTCTTCTTTCGCCTTAGGCAAAGGAACTTTGGCCGGACGCATTTCGCTGAGCTCGCCTCCTCCGGGCAGACTCACCTCTCTGCGGTCCAGAGACCTCACACTAGGCGGCTACAAAAAGGTCTTAAGTCCCATGGTTCTTTTTGGGCCTTTATGCTGGGAATATAAGCTAACCAAACGCAGATGGTTGGATTGAGTTAAATGTTTTGTATTGTTACAGAATTCAACACAACACTAATGCAAAATGTACAACTTGGTGTTTAACAACAACCTTGTGCGTGTTATATCTTTACAGAAGACCTTTGTGCCTAATGTCAACTCTGTAAGAAAGAGCAAAGATGAGTATGTATCAGATACTGTGCATAAAAGTTAACCAAATAAACGCTGCAATTTTCTGACTCCAGTAACTTCTAACGCACTTTATCCTAAGACTTCGAGGAGAGACGCGCACACCACCCAAAAAGGAAAAGCGAGAGGACAGGCAGAGAGAGTCAAGAAGGCGAAGAGAACGACCTCAGGTCATACAGTCACACTCCATTTTTGAACAGGGTCCTGCTGACACCGTCAGGAAAATAGGTATGGAAACTACTTTACTTCAGATTCAGATTCACTCCTTATTTGTCCCTAAGGAAAACTGATAATCACACAAAGAAACGATTTAAGTAGGGGGGCAGCCGTGGCCTAGTGGTAGGGATTTAGGCTTGAAACTGAAAGGTTGCTGGTTTGAATCCAGACCACTACGGAAGAAAAATGCAGGCAACACACGTGGGAGTTGAGCCTCTCTCCCCCATGCTCACATCCACGGCCGAAGTGCCCTTGAGCAAGGCACCTAACCCCATCACTGATCCCCGGGCACCGCTGTAGGCAGGCAGCCCATTGCTCCAGGACACTCTGTGTGTGTGTGTGTGCGTGTCACTAAATCACGGATAGGTTAAATGTAGAGAAAGAATTTCCCTCACGGGATCGAAAAGAGTGCGTTAAAAAAAACATTTTAAGTTACTAACTTACTTAAACACCCAGTTTGAAGTCATACAGACCTTTTAATCTGTGAACACATGGCAGTTGACTGTTACAGTATGTTTTCTTTCTTGATTTTCACTTTACTCATTCTGTCTTAACCTGCTGTCACACAGGCAGCTGGGGCAACACAGACCTAAGTGAGTGTGGAACTTCAGTCGTGACTAGATGTGTGAAAAAGGAAAAGAAAGTCTCACAAGAAGATGAAAGTGAAATATTACAAAAGCTGCATCGAGACAACGTAAGCTATCTCAAAACACAAGCCCCAGACCTGTCTTTATGACTTAAATTCTATCTTTACACTATTTGAATTGCTAGCTAAAGTGAAGATGGCTCTGAGAACAAACAGTGTCATTACTGGTGATTAATTTTCATCATTTCAGTATGACATTAAATCAGAACTTTAAAACTACTTTTTGTAACATAGCATACTACAGTAGTAATTCTGTAGTAACAGTGTTACTGCAAGGCTCATTGTGTCACCAGTGTGTAACCAGTATGTTGTTACCTAGTTACAGTGTGGATAAAAATAGTTGTTACCATGACACTGAACCTCATATCGAATACTGTTGCATCAAACTCTTTTTTTATCTTAGTTTTTAGATGACCCTGGCCTGAAGAATGATGAACGACAGAGACCTATTCAGCTTCCACTGTACCAATTAAGCAGCTTTTTACTGGAGTCTACCACCTCTAGTGAGTTTACTAGATTGAAATAAGGGGAAAATGTTATAGATGAAATGTTTTATGTTGAATAAAACTGAACACTTCACTTGTGATCAGAGGCACCGCTAAGGAGGAATAGGTCAGGATGATTTAGGGGGCCCAGAGCATCACAGGGTCCACAGGCAACTATGATATGGTTGGGGTGGGGGCCCAAAATAATTTTTGTCAGGGGGGCCACAATTTGTAGCGGCACCCCTGCATGTGATTAAAGGCTTTTTTTTACATTGCATTCAGCTAACTCCCTTATCCAGAATGACTTGCAGTGAATTAGGTACAGGGACAGTTCCCAAGAACAATGTAGCCATAGATGAGGGTGTAGGAGAACACTGGTTATTCACTGTACATACCTAACAATAACCCTAATCCTGGTAGGTACATAATGTTTACACATTGTTACAACCTTTGTTACACTGTACATCACGATGTAGATACATTGTCATAGCAACCATAAAATAAAGTGTAACCATACTCTTTTCTTTTTTGGTTAACAGACAAAGAGGACACAGCTACCGAACGTACAACACCTGTGGGTCTGGGCTGTGTGGGTCCACAGCAGCCTGCAGTGGGTGACCTCTTTCAGCAGCTGAGCGTCTCCGACCGGGAGGAACTGCTCTTCATCCAGCTTCCTGACGCCATCCCTGGCCAACCGGCGTCAACCAGCACAGAGACCTCCGCTAAAAAGGACGGCAAATCTGACGACAAGCACCCCAATAAAACAAAAGTACAGGTAAGGTTATTTAATTGGCCTTACACCTGTTTTCTTGACAATACCAGTTATTATACATTACACATGTTATTTTGTTATACATGTAGCTCGCATTATATTGTTCGTTCTGTAACCTGTAAGTGGCTTGTGAACATTGAGTGTTTGTTCTAAATAGGTGTTTACTTATTAGACATATTCGGCTTTGATCCACCAGCTAAGCCATAAACACATTAGTTTGACCTCTCATTCTCATCATAAAAAATTGTGATAAAGTTCGCTGATTAGGCAGTGTATGTTTATTAGCTATTACTGTGTCAATCTCCTTAGTGGCCTTCCCTGTCAATACATGGAAGTAGTAGGGAACTACATGTTTCTCCATTTTTTTGCAATATGTTACAGGAACCAGTGGGGAAAGAGAGCACACCGGTTCTGACGGACTTCTCTGAGGGGCTGATCGGTAAACTCCAGATCCGTAAATCTGGAAAAGTCCAACTGGTTCTGGGAGACGTTAAGCTGGATGTATCTGAGGGAGCGGCTTTCTCCTTCTTGCAGGTACTTGCTAGCCTGACAATCCAGCCCACATCAAATTGTGTGGTCTGGCCACAGTGCTTAGGCCAGGCACAATCCAAGGGGCGCCATCAACTGTTGTCTTTTTAAACCACCTGTGCATGCAATAGGATAGCACTACATACTACATACAGATACTACAAAGGTGGTAAAGTAATAAACCTGGTTTAGTTAACTCAGAGGTAGTTGTAGATCTGTTTGTATAACAGCCCAGGCCTTTATTCTGTTAGCAAAATAAATGCTGATGCGCTCTGACTTCTTCAACTTCAACTGACTTTTAATGTTTGAATTTTGCATTCGCAGCAACTGGTTTCGGTGCGTCTCTCTGACGGTCTCAGTGGTGACATGAGTGTGCTGGGGAATGTCCAGCACAAGCTGGTCTGCTCTCCGGACTTCGAGACCCTCCTTCAAGGTGTGAAGCGACCCCCAAGCTCCTGCTCTGGAAAGTCCTGACAGAAAGGAACTGGCCGTGCAGCTATTTTTAGCCTTTTAAATGTAAATAGAATATTTAAATCTCCTTTTTTTGTACAAAATCATGTGCTTCAGTGCATGTAAAAAGATAAAGTTTTTTTTTTTGTCTTTAAAAATGTTTATTGAATAAAGACATAGAATACAAAAACATGGTTCTACTTTCTGCAATGCATAATAGAACTGAACAGATATTTATTCAGTACGATATTGGCTTCCAGAAATAAGCCTTTTACTTCATGTTTGACTTTTTAACTCTGAGCTGCTGTTAAGAGCTTAACACAATTACGTTTGTGTGTTGCCCAATGTGTCTGCTCATTTCCATTGCCTGTGGGATCATTTTTCTATTGACAACTGGTTTATAAAGGCAACAGAAAGGAAAACAAACGTAACCGTTTGAGTATCAGCAAAACCATACCTCAAAGTTTGACTATGTAGGGACCCTTGAATCTGTTTTTTCCGTTCTGAAACATGTTGCTAACTGTTAATGCCAGAACATGAACAGAACTGGCTTGAACGCTTCATGTTTGAGCGTGAAGGTTACAGCCATTGGGGGAGGGATATTATTTCACAGTTTGGTGTCCTTTTAATGCCTTCAACACTGCTCATATACAGTTATAATGACACAAACAGATACCTCCCTTCTGTTATACGAGTCAGTTTTATTAAGAACGGAGATCAAAAAGCACTTTTAGAGGTTTTTTAAAAAATTGACACCCAGGCTCACGCCTTCTTTGTGTTCCTTACAGTACTTTTTGTGGTCTTTTTCGTCATCTTCTTCGCTGCCTGTTTCTTTTTGGCCACTGCCTTTTTTGGCTTGGCGACTTTGGACTTGGCCCTCTTCTTGCCGGCCTTGGTGGCCTTCCTAGCAGTCTCCTTCCTCCTGATCAGGTCCTGCCTCCCAATCTCCACCATGTGCTCCTCCCACCTCTTCATCTCATTCTTGTAGCGCACTTTGTCGTCCTCGGCCAGCTGGACGTACACCTAGACATCGGTGTTGAACAGAGCGGTCAGTCAAACTCCTGTTTATTTAGGTAAACAGGTAAAATAGTAGTAAATAGAATAGTAATAGAAGTTAAACTTTGTTTCAAATGTAAATGCAAAACAGTGAGTTGGTGTCAATTTCTTTTAATATGGCAATGATTAACTCTTTGCAACCTGAGTACATTTTAAGGTGAAATGTGACAATCAGACTCACCTGCTTCTGCATAATGGAGAGTTTCCTCCAATCATCCTGCAGTGACTTCATCTTGGCCTGTAAAATAGCAATTCCGTGTCTTCTTTTAGATATGAAATATAAACAAGGCAGGTCTGACTAGATCGTACCCCTAACACAACAATAATTCAATCCAAAAAAAGTAAGGCTGACCTCAACATTGTTATAAAAAAAAACATCTTAAAAAATGTACTAACAAGGACTTCAAATTTACTTTTAATAAAACTTGAGTACTGAATATATTTAAGATAGCTTTGCTGATTGACTGTGAACGGTATGTCCCTAAATATATCACTATTGAAAGCACTGCCAAAATGGCAAGCTGAAAAACAGTTTGCTATCCCTGTATCCTTATACAAAATCAAGCAGCGCCATTATTTATAGAATGCAGATACTTACCACCACTGTAATTCCTCGTGCTTCTTCAAAATGCTCCGACATGAAAATGTTGAAAGGCAGTCGTGGACGTTTAGGCTTCCCCAGTTTGGTCAGCTCCTATTGACAGAGAAGGTAAAAAAAATATACAATGATAGTAATGCAATAATACAAGTGGGCAAGTGATAGAATAATTAAGAATAATTTCAAAAAAAGAAAGAAAGTGGTATGAGTGTGTTCTTCTTTGCGTTCCTGCAACATTCCTAAACAGTCTTAACAGAAAATAAAACCCAGTGAACTCCTAAATTGTTCCTCCAGCCCATCCTGTGTAAGAGGGTTATGTGTAAGATCAGGTCTTGAGGCTTCTGTTTGCAAGAAGCAGGAGTAAGACCAAATGTGACATTTGCTACCAAGAAAATAAGATAAAATCAAGCAATACATAAATGATGACGTTTTTGGCTCCAGTTATTACATTGTCGAAAGATTTTTTAATACTAGGCCAATAACGTAATAACCAGCCAATAATGTAATAAGTTATTATGTTATCTGCAAAATGGTATTATAATGGTATTATTGAATCCAATGTGTATTATAATATTGGCAAGTCATTATGTTACTGCCTTTTTTACATTTAAATGCTAATATTGCAATTATTAAGTTTTGGGTTCCTACAAGGTGCACATCATATATGACAAGAAGCCAAAAAGTGGATGCAAACAGGCAAAGCTTGAGAGAGAGAGAGAGAGTGTGTGTGTGTGTGTGTGTGTGTGTGTGTGTGTGTGTACACAAGTACCCAACTTACCCTCTTCTTCTTAATGGCCATTCTTTTTGCTCTTTTCTGTCTCTGTTCCTCCACAAGGGCCTTTGACTGTGCTGGGGTTAGCTGAGCCTTGTACCGCTCCAGCATCACCTTATACTGGTCTCTGTCAGCCAGAGCTGCCTTCTCAAAGGGCTAAGACATTCACAGATAGCAACATTTAGAATATTCTACAGAGCATATTCACAATACAACTGCAGAACAACAGATTTTGGAGTTGAGCAAAACATGAAACTGCATCATAAGTGAACAATAGCTGCACTTTGTGAAGACGCAAATTTACAATTTGTCATAATTTGTCAACTGACTACATCAGTAGGCCTAATCCTGTAGTACAGTGGAATATAAAATTATTCCTTAATAACATTTAGTTCATATAATAAACTTTGTAATAAATGTATTTAGTTGTGGCACAGGACAGGAACAGCATCTTAGTATTTAAGGGAATAAGGCATGTTCAGTGTCCTGTGAACTCTCAGCTGTTTATAATGAAAACAAGACAACTTACTCGTTTCTGCTCAGGCCTTAACAGCCTCCATCTCGTAGCAATCTTTTTGATTACTTCTATGGCTTTGAAATCTTAAAAATGGCAAAGTTGGTCATGTTTAAACGACATCTGGCACTGAGCGTCTACTTCAGTCACATAACATAAATCGCCAGTGTCAATGCAATACAATACAAACTACGGTGAATATTTAACTTTTATAATAAAACCCAAGAGACCCTGTATTCTAATATTCTAATATTCCCAAATGCATTCTACGCACTTTACTCCCCATGCACAGTCTAGACCCACAATCATCAGTTTCACTGCATGTCCTACTACCCAGTATGTCTATGTACGTGACAAATAAAACTCCTTGTATCCTTGTATTCAGTATACATAAAAAAGTATATCGGCACGAAAATTACTGATGTATAGGCCACCCATACACTGCTGCTGACAAAATGTAACCCATAGACTGTACCTGGATGCTGTCTGACCATTTGTGGCCGCTGTTCTTGCACAAATCGCATGTACCCATTGAGTGGTCTTTTGGGCGGACCGCCAGCAAAGGTGGTAAAGGGTTTAGCTGCTCTAATCGCACGTGTGGTCCTGAAAACAATTTACAAACTTATCTTAACGTCTTGTTTGCACACCATCTGCACACACACCCAGACACTCCACGAGATCCAAGTCAGATCCATTGCCTTTGATGTCAGATGCTGTCAAACAGAGCTTAATTTCCAATCTCGGTTTATGAGCTCAAAATAGACCTAAAAGGAGGCGTAACGTTACACTCTGGTGTATGCAGAATGTGTCTGGCTAACGTTAGACTCAGTACCATGTCAAGTTCATGCACAGTCACCAACTGCAACTTAAAGTTTCCTACTGAATAACATTGCACGACATTATAGACATTATCTCCCCGACACAAGAAAGTGTTAGTAACCTCTTCCTAAGCTCAACCAGAGACGCTTTACTATCTATATTTATTCATTCTCTGTTAACTTACCTTTCAAGAGATGCACTTGAGAACAGACCAAACGATTTTGTTAGAATATTGACACCAGCTGCCATGAAGTTCAGTGGAGCCATTTCAGTAGATAATGTACAACACCACGATGCAAACGAACACAAATTTCAAAAACCCGTTCATCAAACTTTGTTTGAAACTAAGAGTAAGGTCACCACCACCATCCCACCTCTCTAATAACAACAAGGCGCCTTATACAGCACGAATGCATTATGGGAAGTGTTAAATTTAGAGTAATGTATTGGCATTCACTGTACTTTCGTTATCTTGATATAGAACTAATGGTTTAGTGGCATGCTTTATTTGGTTGGTACTAATGCTCTGGGGAAAAAAGGCAAACAACATGCAAATATGATGTTTTCTGAAAATGCTTAACCTGTAAAACAAAATTCTTAAGCGTATTTAACCAAGAAGAGGCTTCTATTTTGAAACACACAGCACAGTTAGCTGCTAGCCTGCGTTAAATGATCACCCTGCGGGTGGACTAGCTAACCCACTGTTCACTGGTTCCTCATCCACTCAGGGATACAGAAAGTATTGTGCACCTTACAAGCAATAAGATCCGATACTTGTCGACAGTACTGACAGACGGTACAGTAAAGATACCATGGCTCTGAAAAGAATACAAAAGGTAGGTGATATATTGCTGAATAGCAACAGTAATAAACCAAGATCATAGATAGGTGAACACTCTTCCCTAGCTAGGGCTAGCCAACGTTCATTAAATAGCCAAACCCTGATGAATATTTGCTTACATTAGTAGTTTGGTAATTGTTGGATTCAGCCAAATGTTTTGCGAGTGAGATGTTTACGCATCAAGAACTTAATGTATTCCTGCCTGGTTATTTATTTTGTACTGTTAACTTTGAAATGCTAACGCTAGCTAGCTCTAGTGTAGGGTGAGTCTATGTTAGCTTTTCGTTGAAATCAGCGTTATTTCGTGTTTTTGTGTTATTTTGAGACTTCCAAGAAGACGTTGTTGTTTGAAAACGATATTGAACATACGTCGGTTAGGATGGCTTGAATATTTGTTAGTTTTGCATTGTGTATGAAAGATGAAAATGTACAACTACGAGCTTTCCTATTGTTTTAGGGGGGAGCTAACACAAATATGTAACGTTAACGTCACTACAGACCAGTTAAGACGTGTTTAGCTAGCTACTTGATTTACAATTTTGGGAATACTATCAGGCTACTGTTCACACTTTTCCTTTAAAATTTAGTTCATATGGTGTTTGTCTGACGGTTGTTAATTTTCTACCAACGTGTCAGAAAGAGTTGTTGGCTAGTAAAGGATTTTGTGGTGGCAACTGTAGTTAGCTGCCGCTGGTTAGCAAGGGTTATTTCAGTGAATGGGGTACAGAGCTAACGTTAGCCAAATAACAAGAAGTTGGCACAAATTGGTTCGCTTTTCGCATTTATTCAGTTCCTCATTTGACTTAATAGTGAATAATTAACTCACGACTATTGTTCCTTTAACGTTTTATCGGTTGACATCTGGCGGATCTCATTAGGGATCTGGGTGTAAGGTTAATTTCTCTGGTTGTAGCATTCTTCTGTTAACAACAGTTGGGTTACAATAAAGCAAAACGAACAGTCACGTCCATCTTTGTTAACTACCTTGAATGGTCAACGCCAACACCATTCTAGAAAGAATAATACGCGTAGCTGGCTAGTTAAATCCCTTCTCCTGTGTTGTGGTGTATTGCTCTGATCCATTGTTGTTATGTTTGTACATTGTTCACTTTGTTTGGTGGATCACTGCTTAGTTAGCATGTCGAGTATTTATACGTAATGCTTTGCTAGGATTTCACTGGCGAAAGTGTTTGATCGAACCAGATAGCTAGAATAACAGGCCTTTTGTTATCAATGTGTGTTGTCAACACCACAACATATAGCTGGTCACGTACGGATAGAGAGGCCCACAAATATAACGAAGTTACCAGAATATTAGAGAATATTTAATGACAGGAAGTGTAGTGGATACAATGTAACGTCATCACGCAGGTTTTTCAGGGCTGTAACCCTAACACGGCGTGCTGATTTCATGAGAAGCCTGGGATTCCGATACATAACTTGTTCAAACTGCCCCATCGACTTTCAACTTGTTTAAACTGCCCCAAAAATGGGGCGCAAAAATGTCGAACCCTCGAAAGCTATATTAGCATTCAGTTAGGTCAGAGCATCCTGACAAAATGTTTCTTTAAAAAGCCGATTTTTAACGCCAAAATGATGACACTTTGATTTTAGTCTTAGTTTTGTGTGCAATGTTTTAGTGTTATTGTACCTTGCTTATTGAAACGCCGACTAAACACTGAGTTAAAGTGTAGTCACTGTAAAGAGTCTTTCGTTAGATTGATGCTTTGCTGATGTGTTTCTGATTCAAAATGTCAGCCTACAATGAAAACTGTAAATACACACACACACATATTTTATATATATATATACACAAATAATTCATTGTCTGTTTCTCATACAAAACTACGCATACATTTCAATTTAACTCGTAGTTTGCGACAGTGTAGTTGATATTGTTCATATTCAATGTTTTTAACAATGTAACGTTCTCCTGTTAAACATAGAAAAACGATAAAGTTAGCAGTTACTATGGTAACGAACAAGATTGCTGTTGACGCGAAACGCAACAAAATCGCAGCTAAAATATTGTTTCTATCATATTACGACGAAGTTCAGTTTATGCAACAGTAATAAAAGTTTATACAAACTTACGGCATTGCCTCCACGTCTGGCACAGTAGCTTGAATTGTATCAAGATTGCCTTTGTGTCTTTTGTCGTGTCTGTCTCTATCAGGATGTGCTTATCAACGTCTGGTCTTTGGATGTAGTTTTTTTTTTTTTATAAGAAAGCCGTAACCATAACAAAGAATGTTATTTAAATATCAATATGTGTCAAAAATAAACATGTTGTAGTTTTAGCAAAGATTCTAGAGTAGAACACAGGGCGCCCAAGAATAAACACTCTCAGCTAGAATCTTTGATTTTTGTCTTAATAAAATAATTGTAATATATAATAATAATAATAACAACACTATTTTTATTATTAATAAACTTGTTAAAATAAAAGTAAATGCCTTATGGGCAACACAATTTTATAAAGTTCAAGACGTATGGAGGTTAGACTTTTGTGAAGACACAGATCTTTTACAGTCTTTCAGTGTGCAGCTTTTGCCCTCTAGGCCTAATCGTAAGGCAAAGCAATGACAGCACTTTAATCATAGTACTTCATTGCTAAAGAAAACTTTACCTAATGCAGGGGTGGAAATTAATCTTTCCATATCGGGAGCATTTACCTGCCACTGAAAAACACATGGTAAATTTCACCAGCCACCCAACCGTAAATTACTACAGTATTTCGTGTCTGAAATGTACCAACGACTTTTATATTTAACCAGCATTTGGCTTGTGGCTGGTAGGATTTTCCCTGCCTAATGTATGTCTTTGTGGTGTTATAACCTTACTTTTTTTACTTTTCTGTGTATGTAATGTTTTGATAGGAGCTCCATGATCTTCAAAGGGATCCCCCTGCCCAGTGTTCAGCTGGACCAGTTGGAGAGGACAGTATGTGCAAATGCTTCCTTGTCAAATTTGCATGTTATCTCAGATTCACTATTTGTGCATCTTTTGATTCCTTTAGTCTGTCAGTTTGTCTGTATTTCCTGCTTCAAAATTTCAGATTTTTTTGTCCTTTTTGTTTTACAGTGTTCCACTGGCAAGCTACAATCATGGGCCCGGTAAGTAGTGTCAGGCCAGGCTTGTTATGTTTTGCAGCTTGTGTGCACACATTTGCAACCCATTCTCAGCCACTGCGTTGGCCTCCGTGAGTCATAGGTGTAGCCACGGGTAGGCTGGGGTGGGCCTGTGCCCACCCTCTTGTCAATCAGGCCCACCCAATCAGAAAGCTCCCTTTGCTTGATTGATTTGTTTATTAATAATGATAACCTATGCGTTTTGGGCTTGGCCCACCTGATTTTTTTTGCTGGGCCCACCTATTTTATGATTTCTGGCTAAGCCCTTGGCCTGAGTGAAATGTAAAAGTTCTGCATAATATGATCAGTGACGGAGAACCTGGCTTCAGAAGCTACAATCCAATAGTTCAAATATTTGTTTCAGCCGCTCACTAAATCATGCTAGAGGTAGAACCAGGTGATTTGGAATATGTGGTTGTTGGATTGTAGCTGCTGAATCCAGGTTGTCCATCACTGTATGTGATACTGACACAAGTATTTGTTTGTTTGTTTGTTGTTGTTGTAGAGTGACAGTCCATACCAAGGCGGCGTCTTCTTCCTCACAATCCACTTTCCCACAGATTATCCTTTCAAACCACCAAAGGTGAGGAAGCCTTTGCATGTCTTATTTTATACTAATACAAAAACTCTTAATAGAAAATTGGAGTTTGACATATACGACTTAAAACCCCATTAGTTTGAGTTGCCAAAAATTGACATTGGCTTGCAGTAATGTAGAGATAGGCCTAGTCCTTTTCCATAGTATGTGCAGTACCTGGGTATTTTACTTGTAAAAGTCTTGTAAATGTGTTATTCTAGCATATTGTTTTTATTCTAGTTAAACACAAACTTGTTTCAAGAACTGTAGTGAAATGATGTAGGCAGAAGTCCTCTGCCTTTAAATTTGGTTATACATTTAGTTGTTCTGTCTCCCACCACAGAAGTTGTAATAAACCTATCACACCTGTCTTTGCTCCTAGGTTGCATTTACCACAAAAATATATCACCCAAACATCAACAGTAATGGCAGTATCTGTTTGGATATCTTAAGATCACAGTGGTCCCCTGCTCTAACAGTATCAAAAGGTAAGAATGAAATGTACTACACTCACAAGACATGAAACTACATATGTACTGACACATTACTTTACATTGGTATTGGTAAATTGGGACTCTGGTTAATAAGTAGAAAGAAATGGTAATTGCAAAAAAAAGTACTTGACTTTTATTTGAGTCTACTTTATACTAATACATTGCAGTTCAGCTGGGCACTTTCCATTCCATGGCCATGTAGTTTTTGGGTAGTGTTTCAGCTCATGTCTCTTCAGTGTAGCCTTTCTCCTCAGCATCTACACAAGACAGACTGGCCAGTGGTACAATGACAATATATGCCAGTAGAGACATGCGCTGTGTTTATTCTCTGCCTAAGTACTAGACCAAGTAGGACTTAGCCATTTGTATCTGTCAACCTGGTGTCACTTTTTTTTTTTTACTATGGCTGCTCTGACTAGTGTTGTTTGTGTGTTGCAGTTCTGTTGTCCATATGTTCTTTGCTTTGTGACCCGAACCCTGATGACCCCTTAGTGCCAGACATTGCACACATCTACAAATCAGACAAAGAGAAGTAAGTCTATGTGTTAAATAAACACTCCACTTTTTTGTGAACAAAAGAAAGTAACCAAAAGCCCTAACTCAGTGCAAATGTAACATCTCACATGGCAAATAAATACTGCCATACTAGACAACCACAATGAAGGTAGTGTACGCCCATTAAAGGAACATTCCACATTTTTGGAAAATAGGCTTATTTTCCAACTCCCTTAAACAGATGAGTTTTAGCATTTTGTAATCCACTCTGTCAATCTCCAGATCTGGCAGCGGCACTTCAGTAAAAACAGCACACAGTGCACACAACAAAATTCACCTCTGCATTTAACCCATCACACACACACATGAGCAGGGGCAGCCATGTCAACAGCGCCCAGTGTGTGGGGACGGTACCATGTTCAGGGTACCTCAGTGGCACTACTAGCGACCCGGGATTTAAACCTCCAATCCTGCGTCACAGGTCCGATACCTTTAACCGCTAGCCACCATTGCCCCATTAGCTACTAGCTTAGCATAAATCATTGAATTGGATTAGACCAGCAGTATGCAAAGTGCTACTGCCACATCTAGGGATTGAAAGAATGGATTCAAAAACGGAATAGACTCACCTGTTCAACCTGTTGTTGGATGTTCCTTTAATGTACGTACACTATTCACCCTGCGAGGTCTTTAATCTGCGCTGTGTCAGGGCTTTTGTTCACTGTAGTAGTGTATCCCATGTATTTAAGGTACAACCCCATTTGGTTTAATTCAGAAATGAAAAAACGTTGTGTAACTGTATCTTATCGATTAACTTTGGGAGGTTGACATAAACAATGGAGAAGTGGTAAAAAAAAAGAAATGTGATTAAACAATATAGACAGCTGTACACAGAAAAGGGGCAAATAAACTATGCTAATGTTTGACATTAGCAATTACAAAAAGCAAACACTGTTTTCTATTTTAAGGGAAAGTTTCAACAGTGTTTAGCCTCCTACACCTCGGACATAAACAGCCGCTATGCTATTAGTGTTTATTGCTTTATAAAATGCATAATAAGGGGTATTAATGAAATTATGAGTCAGCCATGTGACGTGTGGGCTTATTGAATGTCCCTCTCTTGCCATGTAAATTTTGATGATGGAGTCGCCAAGGCCACCGATTGCTGAGCATAATCTGATAAAGCCTGGCCATCAGAAGTGTACCTGGCATTCATTCCGTGTTGTGCTTAGTGAGGCAGATGTGACGAGTAATATAGATGAACAAATCTAATCCACTGCCTGTCAGTTTGGTTCACCAGCCATTACACCTCCTAAACTTTTCTTTTTTTTTTCTTTTTCGATGTCATTTCAGATACAACAGACTAGCAAGAGAGTGGACCCAAAAGTATGCAATGTGAAGTGAAACAAACAAACGAAAAAAAAACCCTTTACAGAACTGGCCATTTTTGAGTCACAAACCACTGTAAATTCCTAGTATCTTAAAAAAAAACACACATAAACTTAGGTGATATTATTAAAACACATCATACTGTTAACATTTACCAACTGACGACCATTTTTAGAGCATAGGAGTTAGGTTTAACGGGAGGAGAATGGACCATACAGAAGGCCGTTCTGTGGACTTGCACACTGCGCGCATCTAGTTCCTCGCTCCTCCCTTTCCACCCTTTTTTTGGGCACTTGTTTTCTTTTCTTTTATTCCATCATTTTGTAAATCTTATTTAAGAGAAATTGTGGCATGGAGGTTTGTTGGAGGTGACCAAGTAAAGAGGGAAATTAAGGACTTAAAAAAATATTGTATTTTTCTTTTTTTTTTTTTTCTTGTTTTGTTTTTAGTTGATCTTCATTTTCATTTAGAGATTTTTATTGTATAGTGTAAAGACTATACTGAATCTATTTTTATTATTTTGCATTAAAAATCAATTTTAAAAGTTTTGGTGTTTTCTTTCCTTCTCTTTGCTGTACAGAAGTAGTACTTACAATCTTTCAGGACTGCAATGCAACTTTTTATACATTTCATTTTTACATAAGCAAAATATTCTTTCAAAATGGTAAGGCCTTTTTTGGTAATAAACTTACTCTGGCTATACATGGTGGACCAAAAACAACTGGACCTCTTTTTAAATGATTGTATCTATACCACTATTAAAATCCATGCAAATTAAATGTATTCAGTTCTCGATCCGGTGATACCATGGTTTATGACTATACGAACAATGGTATGATCACCATGGCCACTGAAAGAAAAAAAAAGTTGCCACATGCTTTCTTACATTTGCATTTTAATTTTGCCAGTCTTCTGAAAGTGACTGGTTAAGATCCTACCTTAAACTGACTTTCAGTGATGGAAAGAGGTGTTCACTGTGTCCTTTATGTCTTTCGACAGACTTTGAGTAGATGTAATCGTTTAAAAAGTTTTGGTCCAGCCTTGTATATGTTGATCCTGCTGATCTGTTAAAGCAACACTAAGTACTTTTTTTTCCAACCCTAAATTAATGTTTTCAAAATCGTTTCAGTGGTTCATCAACTTGTAACAGGGTGAAAGGCACTCAATATCGCATCAAGTAAGTTTGGAGGAGGGGACCGTCTCTGTAGTTCTCTATGAGAAACAATTCCGGGTCCAACCTGTAGGGTGACTGCTTTATGTTGTTTTAAATGCCAAACTTCACCATAACCTAAGCCTGTTTCATGATAACTGAACACTAGAGGGCAGCACTGTCTAACAGTAGGCTTCATCAATCTGGGCAAGTTAAAAGTGATGCTTCAGGGAATGTGACTTGCCCTATTCTGCACTGTTTTTCATGTGCTCAGATTCTTCACCCTCTTCTTTTGGTTGCATGGTAAACTACAGCTAATGAAAGAAGCCAAGGGATTCGGGGCAGTGGCAGTTGTTTTTAAAGGGTCGACCACATATGTATGTTAGGATCGTTCTTGAGTCTTGTGTCTGCTGGCCTAATTAGGCCTATGAGGATCTTCCAAAAACAGATCCCACAGGTAATGTGTTTAATCATTTCTGCAGCATATCATACCTGTTAAAATTATAGTTGGGTACACACACACACACACACACACAATGTAGGAAGTGTAGCGTACATAACAGAGAAAGAAAGGAACGGCATCAAGGTAGATAACAGTGAAAATGTGTGGGTGTATGCCGTGCTCCGAAATGATTGGTTTCAGCGACACAGATGAGCGTGGCAGGCACACTGAGGAGCCGTAAAACAACGTGCTACTGCTGTAAGCGGTGATGCACCTGCTCCCTGAGTGCGCAGACAGTGTTAATGGTGGCTCTCATGGGCGTCACTAGGCCTTGTTTACTGGGTCACATGCCCAGTAAAAAAAATGTAAATATATTTTTTGCAGCGAACTAGTTTCTTTGGTAGATTAGTTTAATATGCCAAATCGATTGTACAGGCAACTGTTCAGTGACACAAGTCTTGAAGTCTAAAGATTAATTAAGATCAACATTAGGCTGAAGAAAAGGAGTGTCCTACATTTTATCAAATCTACTTTCTAACTAATTTTCTGACTGGTCTGGGACATTCTATGTATTATATGTATTAAGTGTAACATGCATCCAGTTTAGTGCGCTATAGTGGAGAGATGGGGCAAGGTAGTGCAAAGTTTCTGCATAAAAATTCAACATTTGAAAGAACCCATTATCATACATGGACTAAACAGTACTCAACTAGAAAAACATTTACAGAGCAACCTCCGCCAAGCAGTTCAGTTAACCCCCCCTCTATTTTTAACTTTGTCAATAGGATTTCCCATCTTAAAAGTATCACCTTCAGGCAGTGAGAATGAAAACGTTCAGACCGGTACATTCATAACTGTTATTTTTCTAACAGATAGACAGACAGACAGAGAAAAGCAGTCTTAAACATACCTCCTTGGCAAAGGTAATTACTTCTCTAAATGGATATCAGGAAATTCACGAAGCAGAGACAGGGGCAGGGAAACAGTGACAGATAAGGAGGGGGAGTGCACCAGTCAAGCTTAATTCCTAGTAGCATCCCTGCTCTCTGATGATACACACGCACACGCACACGCACACACACACACACACACACACACACAGGCAGCAGAGATGCCATTTACAGTTGGCCTTTGTAAAAAAAAGATCCCCCACACCCCCACACACCCCCCCCCTCCTTTTGACATGATCAAAGATACAGTACAGTGGCAGTGTCTCTGATGCACATATAGACTGCGGAGATGCATTTCCAGGTGGTCTTTGTAAAAAAACACCCCCACATACACACACACTCATTTTGATATGATCAAAGACATCCAATGCGGTGAACAAAGAGATGAGTGGCATGCTCACTTGAGCCTGTACACTCTACTGTCTGACCCTCATTAAAAAAAACAACATAATTTTCATTCAAAAATATGCATCTGGGGATAATCATACGCATGAGTGGCTTCTTGTTTGCATGTCAGATGTGTTTTCATGGCTGTGGCTACGTGATCTGCCATTTTTAACTAAAGTGGGCACATATCGCTGTGTGTGTCTGTATGTGTGTGTGTCTGTATGTGTGTGTGTGTGTGTGTGTGTTGCCTCAGATGATACCCTGTCAGAAGGAGGCTGTGAACCAGGGGCAGCATGACCTTTGGAAACACAGCTACCACAGACTACCTGCGATTAAAGGGAAGCCTTATGTGAGAAAAACAGAGACAGAAAAGCAGTGTGTCAACCTCACAAGAGCAGGATAAGCTCCCCTGCACCCGAATAGGCGTAGACAAGAGAGGCAGAGACTGAGTATTGTCACAGAAGCGAGTGCATCATTACCATAGTAATGAAGGACCAGAAGGGGTTCCGGCTGTAAATTTAATTCCGTGATTTGGGCCCCCGGGGAGGAGGAGAGGACAGCCTTGACCAGTTACCATGTGGCAGTGGGGAGGGGGTAGGGGAGGGTGGCGTTGGAGAGGGAGTGGGATGGGGTGGGTGGTTGCTGGGTACTTCACTAAACCTGGGGATATTTTTTCCAAGAGTGACTCAGTCGCAGAACCCGCCCATTTTCACCTCCTTCTCCCCAAAATTCATTTATTTCTGACATGTTGCTGGTGGTCAACTTGTGGTCTCTGGAGAGGCAATTGAGCTTGTCTGTGTCAGCTATGTGATGTGCTCAGTAGAAGGAGACAGGTTGGGTCAGGGAGTTTGTTGTCACAGCAGCCCCTGTATATGACTAATGTATGGTTGACATACCCTGACATACCCAAGTCCAGTTGCAATAAATTTACAGATATATATTTATATAATTTTGATACACTTTATTATCTGTCCACCTCCAATGTGATTGTTTTGGCTTGATTTGCTTTTACTTGATAATGATATTTAAATTGCAGTTTGACTTGGAAATTATTATTGAAACAAGTTTTCATATTTCTGAAAATGGACTTAAAGGGTTTTGCATGTAAACTCTTCATATCTCAAATACATCACATTACATTACACACATGAAATTCCTATCTAGTCAGACATTCTCAGTGTGTTTCTATGCTACAGTACATGTTTTAGACTACTGAAATATCTTACATGTTCTTAGACCAACCATATTTTGCATGTCCTCTTCCTGTTTTATAAGGACTAATGCTTGGCATGTGTATTAAGAAATTCCTGTCATGTCAAACATTGTCAGTGTATGTGTAATGCTACATAGCACATACTTTAGGCAACTCACACATCTCACATGCCTTTAGTAGACCAACCATATTTTGCATGTCTGCTTACTGTTTCATAAGGACTAATGCTGTGCACGCGTATTAAGAAATTCTTTTAAGAACTCTGAGGCAGAAAGGCTTTTGTATTTACCAAAGTGCAGTTATATAAAAAAAAACTAAACATACATAGATAGGCAATCAATGAAATACACCTTATAGATAACAAACAAGAAAACAGCAGGGATATTAATTATATGTATAATGTTAAGACTTGAGTCTTTTTGTAAAAGTATTTTTTGGGCCTTTTGCTCTGCTTCCTACCTTTCCATATGAGTCCCTACAGTCTGTCCCTACATGCTGCAATGTATCATGAATAAGAATTCAGTCTTGTAAATAACAGCTGTAAAAAAGTCCGGTCAACAAGTCCATTTGTCTTGGGCTTTGAAGGGACATTTACTTTGTCACATTACAGTTCTTGAAAAAACGTTTAGTGTTTTTTTTTTTAAGTTTTAAATGGATATGACTGTCTCACCAGTAGACTAAAACATTTGCAATACAGAATATATTTGACACTATATGAATAATATAACACTTGCAGTATTTTTCAGGTACCTAGGGAGGACACAACATGACACACACTGAAATACAACCCAGAGCTTAGGCTGAGGAAATTAAAAGAGACTGGTAGACTGAATGTCCCTATCGATACTGGCACCATTATGAGTTATCTTGACACCTAATAATTTCACACACACACACAAACACACATTGTGGAATGAGTTGTAAGAAACCAGCTTGTAATGAGCAGTGTGTGTTTGCTGTGTGTGTATATGTGTGTGTGTGTGTGTGTGTGTGTGGGGGCGGTATATTTATTATCCCCACCCCCCATAGGCTCCTGCCCGATCAATAAACCAGTCCCAGGAACGCTGCCAACGCTCCACCTCACCCGGGCAGGGAAAAACTCATTCCTCCCGCACCCCTCTATACTCATACACCAAAGCGTTTAATCAGTCCAGCCATTATTGGCCACTACCTAACCCTGGCCCCTAAATTAGTCCAGCCCGCACCAACAGTTCATTCTCCATTGTACTGCAGTTCGTGGGATTTCACTTTCTTTCATTCAGCCCTGAGACAGTGACGTGGGACCAGTCATTAACTGGTTCTCATCATCACACGAGTGAATAGGAGTGTGATTAAAATGTGGAGGCAGTGTGTAGAGTGTGAGATTAATAAAAAAAAAACGTGGTGTCAGCCATTGAATTGGTCTAAAGGCTGAGATGAGATGAGATGAAAGGAGATGAGACAAGAAGGAAGTCGAAGAGAAGAATTGAAAGGAGATGATTATGAGAGGGAACACCCTGCCACAAAAGGGCTTGTGGTTCTTGATGACTCTGCTCCGTTAAATGTGATTTCTTTTCCATCACAGTGCTGCTGAATCTGTGCCATGCCTGGTCCAATCTTGTTGCTGGGATCTGCCTTGTGTTAGGTACAGAACCACAGTTCTGAATCGTTTCGAGTCGCTGTTTATCTAATTCAATAATAATTCATTTATTAATAGTATCCTTTTCATCACAAGATCTCAAAGGTTAAAGGTTAAAAGAAAAAAAAAGGGGAAATGAAGAATAAAAACAAGCACTTAGCTTGTTACACTTTCTCAACATTCTCATCCAGAGCAATTTACAGTCATTTTAGGTACAGGGTACACTTCCTGGAGCAATGTGGGGTTAGATGTCTTCCTCAAGGGTACTTCAGCCATGGATAAGGGTGCAGGAGAGCACTGGTTATTTTTTCCCCTCACCCACATTCTTCCTACTGGTATGGAATTTAAACCTGTGGCCCTCTGATCCCAAGACTAACTCACTAACCATTAGGCCACAGCTGCAAGCAGTTTTATATAACGACGAATCACAGGTCTTGTTATAAAGAACTGTCTTAAGCCCTTTTTTAAAAACAGTCAGTGGATGGTGGTGCCCTGCCGGGTGTCAGGGAAGGCATTCCACATGAGTGGGGCAACAGTACAGAAGGCCCTGTCTCCCAGGGTCCTCACTTTGGTTCTGGGTATGTGGTGGAGTGAGTGAAGTGGAGGGAGTGTGTAGTGTTTTGTGGGTTGAGAAGTTCTTTGAGGTATCTAAACTGATCCGTCTCCAAATATGAGGTGTCTTCACAAACTATCTTGATCTTTGTTCAAGCTCTTAAGGTGCTCAATATTAGCCTATATCATGGCATGGGCACCAAACATTACCCCCGAGAACACAAATCTCATTATAGATTGTTTCAAGAGAGTTTGATTATTTTCTTTTACGCATAGCGTCATTCTGTCCCCACAGGGTTTTTGTTTTAACATTCATAATGATGTAAAATGTAGCAGTAGTTTGGGTACAAAATAAATCAGGCATTTTTTTTTTTTTTTTCGCTCAAAATACATGCAAGCGGGCGAAGCGGAACGTTCCATTCTTTGGTGGCAGGTGGTGATGTAGATCAGCGAGGTGGGCAAGGTGGGCGAAAAAGTTAAGCTCTGCTGAACTTTATGTCAATGAGGAGCGGTGTTTGCCGAGCGGTAACCAATGACATCGTTTCAAATGAATTTTCCGTTGGAAGGAGGTGGAGAGATAAACATTTAAAAATGGACGTACATGAAATTTGAAACAGTGCCGTTGGTTAACGTTATATTGACATGCCAGAATCATAAAAATCATTGCCATTCAGAATTCTTTAGCCTTTTAAACTCCATATGTCTTCAACTGACGTTTGGTACACGTCAACTCAAAGCGGAGCAAGCGGACAGAAAGCGGTGCATGTATTTTGGACGTTACATTAGGGTATATATATTACTAATGTAGTACTATAGATTGATGATAATAAGTCATCACTCACCATCCAGTGATCTTTGTGCCTTCTCTAATTGCCCTCAGTTCTGTGATAAATAGGCACCACAAACGCAAGCACAGGATCCTGATCAATTTCCGACCTGACTGTGAGTACACTTGACCCCTGTATGGATTTTTTTCACCATCTGGGTTTTTAAGGACACGCATAAACACACACACACACACACACACACTCATGCGCCCACACAGACATACAAGCTCATGCACCAACACACACACACACACACACACACACACACACACACACACACACACACAATACACAATACACACACACACAACACACACATACACATACACACTCATACACACTCACGCAAACACACTTACACACACACACGCGCATGCCCACACACACACACACACACACACACACACACACACACACACACACTCACGCGCCCACACAGACATACATGCTCATGCACCAACACAGCCACACACACACACACACACACACACACACACATACCCACATATGACCTACACTTGTGTGTGACTGGGCAGACGTGCTAACAAACTCATTTCGCAGGGCAGTGCCCTCCACACGACATTGATTTTCAGTTCCAGGTGGGGAAGCGAAAGGTCAGGCACTTGGGCAGGAAACAGAGGGTGCAGAAAGGGCAGTGGCCGCCCTTGTGCGCTTGTCATTTTGGAATTGCCAGAAAAAATAGGGGAAAAAAAAAAAAATCGAAAAAGCAGTCAGTAACTGTACCTACAGACCAGAACTTGATTACACTGTGGAAGTGGCAAAGGTCATGATCTTTTGACATTTGGTCTTTGGAGAGTCAATCATGAATATTCGCAGTAGGATCAGTTGAATCAGTTGCATTTGCATTCCTTTTTATAGCACCAGTAGCAATTGATGCAGAATATTGCCTTCATCCGAGTAATGAACCTTAAAACAATACTAAGTAGTTTTCGTCTTCAGTCGCCCTACAGGTTGGAAGCAGAGTTGTCTCTCATAGAGAACTACAGAGAGATGGTCCGCTACTCCAAACTTACCTACTTTGGTGCGGTTATAGCCCATGGATGGCGGCAAAGTGAATTCAGAAGTGCTTTTCAAGTTGATGAACCACTGAAATGATTTTGCAAACATTATTTTAAGGTTGAAAAAACTACTTAGTGTTGCTTTGATCAGAATATGTTGCGCATGTAAACAGTCATTGACTGGAAAACAAGACCCCAGAATGGGCATGTAGGTGATGATGGTTTTACAGAGTGATACAGGGATACAGAGGGATACAGAGTGGCAAAGTTTCCCGGGGTTTTGCGGTGTATGGAACACGGGACAGCTGAGCATTAGACACCATTAGATTCAAGAGGTGTATACATTTAATGTTAAGTCAGCGGGTAGAATCGGGACCTCTCGCCACTTTAAGCCAGAGATACGGGTCAGTTCTCTGAGGTTCTCTCCTACTGGTAAGTGGCAACAGCCAGTTTATTATTATGTAACAGTCACCCATAAAAGGATCAATATGTGATTGTTACTGTATTACTATAACTGAGCATTAGTCACCATTAGATTCAAGAGGTGTATACACTTAATGTTAAGTAAGTGGGTAGAATCGTCTTTAGAACTAGCATTGGCAGGGTTGTTTGTGTAATGGCATATGCGTTAGTGACTGCAAAGTGATAGTATTTGTGGTAAAATGGTGGTAAAGTGCAAATATTCGATAATAAGGCCTAATTAGTAAGTAAGCAGGTCATTTTGGAAGTAAATTGTGGTGGTAGTTAATTTTGTAAGTAAAACTTTGGAAGTCGTGCAAACAGGTGGTAATGAACAGTAGGTAGTAAATTGTGGAAGTATCGGTTGTAAGTGAATTGAGGAAGTACATTTTGGAAATTTGGGTAGCAGGTAGCTGAACTGTGGACACACACTAAAGGATTGATCACCTTTAGTGGGGCCCTCTCAGGGGAGGGTGTACAGTGAATAAAGGCCCGAAACACCCGTTGATCCTGAGGTACACTGCTGAGGATGTGTCCCACATAGTGTATGGATAATTGTAATGGCTGTAGTTAGGAAAGCCTAAAGTGTGGTACAATGGGTGCTCTCCCCACATGTGCAAGTGTATTTTTATGTATTTATCTAGTTATTTTAATTGTTAAGGAAATGTTGGAGGAAACTGCAAAGGCTTGCCAGTGGTCCTGGATGAGATGCATGTTGGTGGCATGGTGAAAGCCATGGGGGAAGCGATAGGTAGGTGCTGCTGAGTGGATCATGTAAACGGCCCCAGCAGCCCCAGTCACTGTAACGGTAGCCGGCTGGTTCAGGTTAACCCTTGTTGAGCATCTGTCTGTACGGCTCCAGTTGGCCACCCCCTCAGCTGCTCTGTCCTGTACAGCTCACATGAGGTTGCGTGAATAGCTGTAGTCAGCGGCCAGTTGTGCGTGTTACACCTGGGAGTAGGGACTAACAGCCTGAACTATTTACTTGATTATAGATAGTGTATGGGGTAGGTGTAATAGCTATAGTTTCTCCCTAAGGTGCTCTTCCTACATGCACAAGTACTTTGTGTTCTTTGTAAACAACAGTGACGACTACCTAGAACTAGAAGATTCCACCAGCCGAATCAAACAGGAAGACACTTTATGCTGAACTTATATATAAACAAGATATAGTTTGTGTGGGTTATGTGTGCATGTATGCAGTATGGAATAGCACTTATTGATTGGGACCCTAGGCCAAATTACGGGGCACCATCTGACCATCCCATTCTGCAGCTCTGTTGGTTAGCAGCTACCATAGACCTATATATGAATAGTGATAAGTAACAATTGCACAATCAACCATAGAGCAGGAAATTAATCTCATCGGCCCCTGCTGGTTCAAGTCAGTTGATTTTCATGGGACTCAAATTACATTTTGGTTCACACTCCAAAGTGGCTTGCATATGATATGCATGTCTGATAAATCTACTGATTTTTTCCCCCAAATTTGAATTGTTACGAATTTTCTTTTAGTAAGCTTATGAAGGACTGCACTGACTTAACGTTATGTAGCCTATAAGTGTTTATGAGGATTAGTTTTCCTTCCTATTGTGACCTCCAAAAATAAAAAAGTTTCAGTGTACGTTTCAGATCTTTACAGATTTCAAAATATCTTAACTTCGGGTCACTGCCAGTAGTTCAGCCTGATTGTTCCCGTACACATGCACAGCAGGCATTTACTGCTCCCTCTCTCCTCATCCATCCACCCTCTCTGACAGTTACGAGACTGAGGATCACAATCAAACTCCCTACTCTTCTCCCAAGACCTCCTCACAGAAGTAATGTACGTGATGCATGGACAGCGTCTTGGGATTGAGCATGTAAATCCATTAGGTATAACCCCGCTCCTGGCGTAGGTTGGGGCAGGGGGGGAGAAAGAAAATGCGAATGGATTTGCTCACGCGGAGTTCGGTGATTAAAATCTGTTGGCACTGAAGTGCCTGCTCCGAGCGAGTAGCGATTTTCCACCCTGCCTGCCTGCTCGGCGTGAATGGGAGTGCGGGGGCGGCATGCAGACGGGGGTGGTCGCCCGTAAACCCAACACGTGTAATAACTTCTCAGTTGCACGGCGCGCCGTAATAAATACAAGGTGGCACGGAACAAACATGCACGCACACAGAGTCACAACTCCACGCATGCCTTTTTAATATTCTCTTTAATGCAACTTACTTAACAAAGGCTGTGTGTCGTTTCCATGGTGCTGTAAAGTGGCAGGCCAGAACGTGATAACCTCAAACACAGCCTGCAATGCACTTTAGATAAAAGCTTCCACTGAATCAGCTCAGTACTGTATGCGCCGTTGGTATATCAGATAGTTGGTTGTTCACGAAGCAACACTAAGTTAATCTGTCAACCTTTGTAAATTATCCCTAATTTGGAGTTCACCACAGTCTCTGACAATCCAATTATGTGTCACATAGGCTATAGAATTGAATATAGATGCTAAAATTAGAAAACAAGGGGGTCTTTACATGAAACAGACGTTTTCCACAAGTTAACACCGTTTACCATAACCTTAATATGTCTTTCTAATATGCTCTGGTTAAAATACCATAGTTAATTTTCCCGGTATCCCTTTCAATGCTGTCAAAACGACCCTGGCCAGAATCCAATATAAGATAGAGATGGAAGAATGTAATTGTACAGTTAATGAGGTGAGCAGACACTGACTAGTTGGCCATAGGAGAATCTACATGCATCATCTCTTAATGTGCCTGCTCAACCACATTTGCTAGCATGTTTGTGTTCTCACTAATAAAAATGTAAACAGGCCCTATCCTGGTTTTAAGCATTCTTCAGTTTCACGTAGCCTGGTTACTTAAACGTATAAGTTTGGAGAAACACTATCTTATTCACACATGAAAGGTGTGCAGTCATTTGGTGGATGATGAAGCAGCCTTTAGCTACACACAACCTAACTATACAGCATACAGTAATGGCACAGCAAATGTCCAAATCTGTCTACGTACAGTATACATGCAAGGAACACCTGTCTGTCTCTCTGTCTGTTCCATGCACAACTCTCGAACCATTCGTTCCACTGAGCTCAGATTTTGTAGTAGGTGTCTTGCTAATGGCACGAGTCAGTGTCAGTGCCAGGTGTCATGTTGTTAGGATAAAAAATTGCCAAATATATCAGTGAAACAAGCTTCAATTGCCTTTTGTCTGGGTGTCGCTCTGGGCACCATAGCCGGTCTACCCTCTCACACATCACGGCTGCACCAATGGGCTCTGCACCAGTGTATCCAATTCAGTAAATGAATTCCCTAAAGGGTGCCGTTTACAGTTTACAGTTTGGGAAAAATCTAATATGATGCGAGATAAGGTTTTCCTGCCCAAGCCTGCCTGCCTGCCCGCCAGCAGCCATTATGACACCTCAGCAGCACCCAAGTGGAGGTGGGGTGAGGGATGGAAAGGAAAGGGGTGAGAGTGTTTTCGGGAAAGGGAAAAAGGGGCGGTGTTGGGTGTGTGGAGAGATCTCTCTTTGCAAGCAACACTTTGACCTGACACCTCACCCCACATGAGGAGGTTGCAGAATAGAGAGGGAAAATGAAAAAAAAAATGGAATGGAAAAAGATAGAATAGAAAAGAAAGTCGAGAAAGGCACAAAGTCTAACTGGCCTGGGTGTCTGCATGACTTCTGTCTGTGCTCTTATGCTTGATGGAAAAGTTCTGCTGTTTTTTTTTTTTTGTTGTTGGGCTGTGCTTTTGAAGGATAAATGAGACTTGCACAGACTGACTGTCGAAACTCCAATGACCCACTGACAGTTATTGAAAAATGAAGAGGAGCTATTGAAAGCATGGCGCAAACAGACGCACAGCGTGGAAAAGAGAAAAACACACTCATTTCACTCACAGAAAAACAGGCTGTTTTTGCCAGCTGAGATAGAAGATTGTCATTTATGACAATGAGGCTTCTAACAAAACCAGTCACCCATAAAATTTTGGTGGTAATTATATATTTCACCCAGGGAAACGTTGAAAAGGTCTTTAAGTCATCAGAATAAATACTGATTAACAATGAGAGACATTATCTCCTGATTAGCACTTAGCTAGCAGCAGAGGGTTGGCGTACATTTTACAATTGGGTTATTGTTATTGAGACACAGTGCACCAGCTGAAATTTGAGTGAAGATGACACCAATTTAAACCTCCAGATTCGGGGATTGGACAAACATCAGAGGCTCTAAGAAGATTTCAGAAGAGAATGTGTAATTTTGTCCTTATTGAGCGGGCTTACAGTGTTCCTCTGGGATACATCACCACATAAAGATGTGCTATTGAACACTTGGAGAGAGAGAGAGAGAGAAAAAAACATACACCCACGCCATCCATAAATGCCCTGCCCCTCAGTGTGTGGGGAAAATACTAAATGTCAGGGAGAGACTACATACTGTCGAAACTCAACACAGTAGTGGTTAGCTATCCTGGCCTTCAAATGGCACATCAGACAGCTGGGAGACTGTGAAGTAGAGGCTGTCAATGATAAGCATCACTTAACCTTGAGTTGCTTACAGTTAGTTCTACGTACAGTACGTTGGTCTGTGTAAGAGCGCCTGGCTAATGGATAAATAATTTAGTGTAATAAATACAAATATTACAGTATCTGCATCTGTAACATAATAATATGATGGATGATGTATCGACCTGCGATCGTATGCTGTGTGGGCTAACTGCTGAACAGTTGTTGAAGAAATCTTAGGAAGACCAGGCAAGTTTAAAATGTTATTCTGTGCCATGAAATGAATCAAAAGAAAAGGTTTTCAGGTGTGCTGGCTTTTTTTACTGGATTGAGGATTAGGTTTTTTGCTCTGCACCTTGGTGTGGGATGTGCACAACTTTTCTGTTCTAACTGCTGAACAACATCATATCACTTGGAGCATCCGTGCTTCTCTTTAGGCTTGAAAACAAACAAACACACAAACCAACAAATCAATAATACCCAAAAGCAAAAGAGAAAACTATGTAAAAGGCTGTTCACACCTAGAACAATAACTATAAAGATAATAATAACTATAACTTTGTAAAAAATAGTTTTAACTTTAGTAAATGGTGCCATTTACATATCAACTATAACGACAACAACAGACTAAACAATATCATTGGGATCACTTTCAGAGCGATTTTATGAACTATGAAAGCACTGTCAGCCAATCAGAATTCATAAGAATTCACAGGACGTCATGTTCCATTAGATGTTTAAATCACGAATAGAATGTTGGCGTTAAAATGTCGTTCTTCAATGTGGACGCCAATATCGTTGTAGTTATAGTTGTCGTTATAGTTGTCATTATCACTATAGTCCTTGGTGTGAACAGACCTTGATGCTGTGCACATAATAGCTCTGGCTGACACTGCCACGTCATTTACAGTCGTGTTCAGGCTAGCATTCAGTTCAGCAACATGACCTGAATCTCAATGGGCTTCAGTGGCACATCCATCTGAATCCCATCATCGAGCATCCCAAGAGAGGAGAGACCTGCACTGCGGATAGAAAGGTGTGAGGAAAGAGAGTGAGCAGTATGTTTTCACGACATGATTGTACCGCGATGATGTAATGAACCAAAGAGATATCAGAGGTTTGGAGAAATTAATGAATAGTTATCCAAAGTGTCTTTAGTAGAAAAATTGTAGCTACTTCATATTTAGGAACTCTTGAGTGTCATAATGATAATTCAGAACGTGTCCTAGTTCTGTGTCACAAGCACCCACACCTTTTTCTTGCTTTGTCAGCATTGTACGCTCTGTGACTCATCACTGGTGACTCACAGCTACTGTAAATCTGCACAAATTGCAGGGTGTGTTTCGTATCAGCACTTTCAACACTTTTAGCACCCCCAATACACACACACCACCACCACCATCCACCACACACCACCACCATTAGAGCCAAAGAGGGAGAGGCAACCCTACGAGGTGGCTTGTTGATTCACTTAAAAGCCTTTTATACTTATTAGATTGTCTAGATGGACGTGCTCAAGAAGGGAAGGTGGGCAGCTGATCACTGTTGAACTGTCAAAGCACCAACACCCATGGGTGGGGTTTGGGAAGTGCAGGGGGGTGGGCGGGCGGTGGAGTGATGTTGCATTGGTGAAATGGAGATTTAATTTGTTTGCGGCGTGTAAGGGGGAGGGCTTGTGTGGGTGGATGGTTGGTTGAGCAGTTCAGGATTAATTCGGGTCGCCTCAGGGCCATCTTGAAATTGACTTGATTGGCACTTAAGCCTGCAGAGAAGAACAAGCGAGTTGAGCGAGAGGAGAGAAAGAATCACCAATGCAGGCATTATTGTGGACAACTCCCTGCTGCTTTATGGGTCAATCCATCCCACTTCAGTGCGCACACAACATCGACCGCAATAGTCATACAATGAGCCCTGTAATCACATGAAATACTAACAAAGAAAGAAAAGGTTACTGTTTGAGTGATCAGAAGGTCAAGCTATTTTTTCCCTCTAAAGAAAGAAATGTAAAGAAAGGGACACGAGGAGAATTGAAGGCCCTAAGGCAAATCAATATACATCTGAAGAAGCCCTGATGGAGCATTTATGGTTTCCTCATGATGAAGGTCTACGGATGTATAAATAAAGGTTGTAAATAAAGTTTCCTGTAAGTATACAAGTGTGTACTTTCTGAAATGTCAAATGAGCTAAGTTGTAAGCAACTGGACTACTTTTTAGAAAGTAAAAAAAAAGTCCCCTTCACATTTCAGGAAAAAAATGTGCTATATCTTTTCAAGGGACAGTGCTATGGAAACTTGGATATGCTTTTGAGTAGTCAGTGTACAGCTTGTGTAGCAGTATTTATTTACTGTCCTCTGAAAACAACTTTATACACAGACATGTTTGTATAAATATGAGGCTACAAAAGTGAGTACACACTGAATATCGATAATTGAATATCGATGTTTTGGTCTACTCAACTGGACCATACAAATGTGTGTGTCATGTATTATAGCTATTCACTTTAATGTTTTGCTTTAATTCTCTCATACTAGTCACTGGATGTCCAACATTACTTCTCATAGCAAAAAAAAAAAAACTGTAAGGATTTCAGAAACTGAATTGTTGCTTTACACAATGATGGCCTATGCTATAAAAGATCAGCAACACCATGAAACTGAGTTACATCATTGTGGCCATTTGAGTCATTAAGTGGTTTTCCAAAACAGGTTCCACTTGAAACAAGCATTGACAGGATCAATCAAAAACATAGGGTCCACACACTCAGTGTCAAATGCAGAAGTTGACTTCAAAAAATAAAGGCATGACTGCAGCCAGCAATGGTGCAGAGGTTGCAGAAGTGGGAGGTCAGCCTGTCAGCGCTCAAATATGCCACACAGTGCAAAAACCCGGTCTGCATGATCATCCTCCAAGAAGAAAGCCTTTTGTAAAACTTGATCACAAAAAAGCCTGAAAACTGTTTGCTGATGACATGCAGTCCAAAAGATTGAATTCCTGAAACTGTGTCTGACTAGAATAAGATAAACTTTTAGCTTAAATGGTTTCAGGAATGTGTGGCAGCAGCCTGTTGAACAGTACCATTATAAGTGTGCCTTGCCTACGATTGAGCCCAGTGGTGTTAGCATCATGGTTTGAGGCTACTTCAATGCTGCCAGCACTGGGGAACTGCAGTTCATTGAAAGAATCACGGATTCCGATATATGCTGTAGCATTCTGAAGCAGAAAATGACAACCCCCCCCCCCCCCCCCCCCCCTTCAGAAACTGGGACACACAGCAGTTTTTTTAATATGATAACAACCCCTAACACATCTGCAAGATGACCACTGCCTTCCCAAAGAAGTTGAAAGTGAAGGTAATGGAGTGGCCAAGTATGTCTCCAGGCCTGAACCCTATTGAGCATCTGTGGGGCATCCTTCAGCAGGAGGTGGAGGACTACCAGTGTCTATCATCTGCCAGGTCTACAATCTACAATGCCATCATGGAGGAATGGAAAATTATCCCAAAAACCACCCGTGCAGCTGTGATGCATTTCATATTAAGGCAGTGGTAGATAACAGTGGTGCTCACTCAAAAAAGTAACGATTTTGACACAATTTGGACATGTTCACTGTGGGGTGTACTCACTTTTGTGGCCTGCTATTGACACAAAAATGACTGTGTCTTAAGTTATTTTCAGAGGGCAGAAAATCTATACTGCTACACTAGCTTTACACTGACCACTCAAAAACATACCCAAGTTTCATCTGTGTAGTATTTTTCACATTTTTTGCTGAAATGTGAAGGGTGTACTCACTTTTGTGAGATACTGTAGCTCCTTTGACTACCATGGCCTCGATGAATAAGAATCTTCACAGGTACTTTCTGAAATGTATTGTACCTTTTCTTTATTTGCTACATTGGGACCATAGAAGGTCGAGAATTCCACTCTGCACAAAACCCATACCTCTCCTATTTCTCACTCTGAAGAGTACTCCGTTTTAATGGCCGAGACCCAGTTTTATGTTGCTTCTTTTTCACAGTGAAATAACAACGCGACCAAGGCAAAGACCTCCTCCATGGTGAGTCAATGGTGACGTGTGGAACAATACTCTGTCTTTCTCTCACTGTCTTCTCTCTCTCTCTCTCTCTCTCTCTCTCTCTCTCTCTCTTTTCTCTTTCTTTCTTCTCTTTCTGTTGCTGTCTCTCTTTTTATCCTCTCTGCCTTTTTTCTTTCTTTCTCTCTGTCTCCCTGCTGGTGTGATGAATGGTGCTGTAAAGGCAGCTGTGGCCTTCACCTGGATTTGTGTCAGAGGTGGATCAATACATCAGCTGTTCAGCCTCCGTCTTCATCCACAGGAGTCCCCCCCATCCCCTCCACCCCCCTCCCCTGTGACAGTGACACAGTGACACCCCCAGAGTGGAGCCCGCGTGGGCGGATGACAGCGCAGCAGAAGGCTGTCGACACCACGCGAAACGGGTGACACGGGAGGAAAGCTGGCTGAGAGAGATAGAGAGGGAAACAGAGATAGACAGATACGGTATAACAAAGGGAAGAAGAGAGATACAGTGGAATGAAGAAAGAAAGAGAGAGAGTGGAAGAGAGAGAGAAAAGGATGGAGAGAGACGGAGAGAGAAGGGGATGGAGAGAAAGATAGAGAGAGGAATGGAGAGAGAGGGAGAGACAGAGGAAGAGAGAGAGAGGGATGGAGAGAGAGGGAGAGAGAAGGGGATGGAGAGAAATAGACAGAGAGAGGGGGAGAGAGAGATAGAGAGAGAGAGGGATGGAGAGAGAAGGGGATGGAGAGAGATAGACAGAGAGAGAGGGATAGAGAGAGAGGGAGAGAGAGAGGGATGGAGAGAAAGGGAGAGAAGGGGATGGAGAGAGATAGACAGAGAGAGGGATGGAGAGAGGGAGAGAGAGGGGAAGAGAGATAGAGAGAGAGGGATGGAGAGAGAGAGAAGGGGATGGAGAGAGATAGACAGAGAGAGGGAGGGAGAGAGGGAGAGAGAGAGGGGGATGGAGAGAGAGAGAGGAAGAGCGATAGAGAGAGGGGGGTGGAGAAAGAGAGATAGAGAGAGAGAGAGAAGAGGATGGAGAGAGAGAGATAGAGAGAGATAGAGAGAGAGAGATGGAGAGAGAGGAAGAGAGAGATATATAGAGAGAAGGGGATGGAGGGTGTGAGAACACAGTAAAGGGCAATAGACATAAGGAGACAGAGAAGGATGCAATAGAATGAAGCAAAAAGAAGGGAAAGTGGACGAGGGAAAAAGAGGGATAGAATGGAGTGAATGGAGTAAAAAGAAACAGAGAGATAAAGACAGACGGAGATCGATACAGTAAAAGAAAAGTAATTAGAGAGCGAGAATGGGAGAGGGAGAGGGAGAGAGGGATTTTGTAGGCACAGCAAGGTTGTAAACTTAAAGCAGATGGTGGCAGGTGTAAAATGGAATAATAGAACAACTACTTCCTATAAATCATGTATAAATGTTCTAAAATTTGTTAACTTATAATTAACAGTTAATTTATCATTTGTTAACCTTTATTTTCACATTATTAATAAAAATTAATAATTTATAAACATTTATATCCTGCCTGCTTCTCTGTTGGCTGTTTCAAAATATTGCCTTGTTTTTTTTTTTTAATCTTTTGATAAAGTCTTTTTCTAGAGTAAAACCGTGTGCAGACCAGACCACCTCTTGTGAAATATCTGTTACACTTGTCTAGCACCTGTGATTACATTCTTTTCCTCTTGTATACATACAGACAGAATATGAATATGTTTATAAATGATTTATTGAAGAGTTAGACAAAT
>CM050210.1:18636219-18651219 GCA_027475355.1 Coilia nasus | reverse complement strand
CAGTCCAGTGGCGCCGAAGTGGACGAACACAATAACGCAATGACATAATGACGTAATGACGCAATGTGGCTGAAACATGTCAGGTGATTTTATCCTGTTAACCCTATGGGCCCTAGGCTATTTTCAGGGTATTTTTACTACCTTTACTTTTAAGCTGATATCTTGGTCATTTCAAGGGAAATTCTTTCAGGATAGTCTAGGCCAGGGGTGTCCAAACTTTTTGCCAGGGGGGCCGGATTTGGCGAGGTGAACATGGGTGAGGGCCAACCATTGTAACGACACACAATAGGAATATCAATAATAATATTAATAGTACTAATAATATTAATAATATGCAAATGAAGTACTTAATGTTTTTTTGTTGCAATGGCATAGTTTTTATGTCTTCACATTTCAAACACAAATGAAAATGTGTGTTTACCAAAATTACTGTGCATTTTATATTTGAAGACCAGTAATAAAATGCAGAAAAAGTCTGAGTGACAAAAAAACACTATTCATAATTCACTGTTATACATAACATATGGTACTATTATGTCACTGTTACATAACTGTAAACTGTAAACGTGAATTTATACCATGTGAACAAGAAAATAGCACTAACATTATTCAGAAGTACTGAGAGTTTTGACAATTACACACACACACATTTTAGAATTTATTTAGCCTACCCCAGAAGACTAAACAAGTAACTCCCCTGCACTAATGTGATGGGTGGTACTGAGATTTCGATTGCTGCAAAAATGCTAAGTCTGGCTCGAACGCAGTGGTTTTGATGATGTCACGCAAGTGAGAGTCACGTCTTGTCCTCACGCGCTCAAAGTTCAAAAGTGAGAATGTTTTCTCACAGGTATTCGAGCGAAATAAGCTCAGCATTTTCTTGGCAAATATCCGAATCTCTTGCTCCAGCTGGTGTCCAGTTGGTGTCGACTCCGACAGTCTGTGTCAGTGTCACACTGCAGTTCAACGAACATTGCAACCGGTTCTTTCCACAACATATGTGAGCTTCACAAATACCATTTTCTCCCGGAGTGGAACATCACGGAAAACCGCGTCCATTCTCATCCTGGCTCGCTTGCTGTTGCGATTGTGGGGGCAGAAGCAACTTGATATCCGAGAGGCCTCATCGGTCATCATGTCGTTTTGAAGTGTTCTTGTGAATGTTGTGATTACATATTATTTCCCCCATTTTTACAGTGTTCATTGGTCAAATAAACGTCCGTATTAAAGAACCTAACCCTGCTGTTAAATGAGCTAATAATAGCAACATCACCCGACATAATAGCAAGATGTATGATTTTTTCTTTGCGAAATAACACCGCGAATAATGCCTACCAATGGGCAAACTAGTAAGTGTGTTGTGGTCAAAAAACAACAATACTGTTACAATGTCGATATACTTTGGGTTGGTACTGCCATAAACCTCTGAATATTTCAAGAAATGGCAAGGCGGTGAAGATTATTAACACCTCCCCCAGACGTGTTCTCTGCGTGGCCACGCAGTTATGCGCGCGATTTAGCATAACAAAATAATCACCGGCATTCCGCGTGGGTAGTTATGGCTCTGTAGCAAGGCTACTAACACCTGTTTTCTGAGAGGTGCCGCGGGCCGGTGGAAAGGAGTCCGCAGGCCGGATTTGGCCCGCGGGCCGGACTTTGGACATGTCTGGTCTAGGCTATCCAGATCTGGTTTCATTTGGTAAGCTACTATTTGCACTGATTGTATAAAAAATAGTAAACCAATAAAAAATCATTATGCGTAAAAAAAATCTTGTATTCATGCAAGTACCTGTCTGTAGGATGGTGTCAGTAGGGATATCTTTTCATATTTAAGTAGAGGAGATTGTCTGGAATCTGGCAATATAACGATCATGATGGTGGGATACTCAGTGGCTTATGAATGTTGATAAATATGTAGTCTGTGCCTGGTGGAAATAAGGGCCTTTCCCATTTAATGAAGGATGCTATATCAGGATTATAATGGATGTTATGCAGAAATTTGCAGAAATTTCAAACTGTATGAACTGTGTTTTGACAGAGAAATGCACGATAGCAGTAGAATCGGTAAGATTTGCTATTCACGTTATGCATTGACTTATAACAGTGAGTGTAAAATGGGTGAAGTCATTACTGGGCAAACATTTGATCGCTTGTTTTAACGTGATAAATCAATGCAGAAGTATGTGCTTGGTGTCGAAAGATGAGATTCTGTACTTTCTTCTGAAATGCGTGCCATGTCTATGCGATCGCGGGGTCGCGGGTAATTTCAACGAGAGTAATGCCTGTGCAGAGATATATGAGAAATGTTAGCTATTACTTTGAGCGCAAAAATAAGCGGGAGGTCATGTTGTAAAGGCCCGGTTTCGCTGTTTTGTTTGGTATAAGTGCCATCTCGCTACAATGTACCATTCCGGACTAATTCAACAGAGAAGAATGGGTGTACATTTGGACACATTTTGCATCCGTCGGGCCCATAGGGTTAAAGAATTGACAAAGAGTACCTTGGACTACCCTCTTTCTCACATAAGTGTCTGGCTGCTAATCCCTGCTTATTTGAAGGCCATAATAAAGGTCTATGTCCCCTCCATGGTGTTGCGATCCTAAAATACAAACCATCTGGTCTTGCCCTTTCCTCACACAATGCGACCTCAGTCTCAACTATGGTCCGTTGTTGTCCCTCAATGGTGGAACAAGCTACCAGCTGCTATGAGACTAGGGCCATCCCTCTCGACCTTTAAGAGGCTCGTGAAGACTCTTTTCCGAGAGTGCTGCCCTTCCTAACAAAACTAACCACCACTCACCAACACTGTCCTGTACCCTGGCTGCACTAACTTCGTTATGCTTTTGTTTACTCTGTATTCCTCTGCATGTCTGTAGCTTGTTTATGTCCTCTTTTTGTAAGCCGTTTGGATAAAAGCTTCCGCTTTTACATAAAATGTAATGTAATGCAAATAACCTGGGTGTCTTTTTATAAATAAGTAGTTATGATGGATGATGGTCAACAAAAGTAATGGTCTGCATGAGATATGGTGTTTGTTCATAATAAATGCCACGCTGGCCTTTTATTTGGTGATGCATATAGTGGATGTAAATATTACTCAAAATATGTCTGTGCTACTATGAAAGAGATTCCCATTTGTCATTGTGATCACACAGCACACCACAGCGCAGAGAGCACAAAATGAAATTTAAGATCTGAATTTAACCCATTACACAAGTAAGCAGAGGGCAGCCATGACAACGGCACCTGGGGAGCAGTGTGTGGGGACAGTGCCATGCTCAGTGTACCTCAGTCACAGGGGAGGATGGAGGAGGGTGCTGGTCAGTCGTTCCCACCACCCACCTGTCGGTGTGGGAAATTGAGCCTGTGACCCTGAGGCTGCAAGTCTGACTCCTCAGCCGCTAGCCCATGACTGTCGTCTGATTTTGTCCTGTTTTTAAAGAAAAGCTGAAGAGTGCATTGGATACATGCATTCTGTGTCTGCTGTTTTTCCTGACTGGATAAGAGAGGGTGGGCTGATGAAGCAAAGGCAATTCTAAACTCATAAAAAAAGGCTGAAAAAAGAAGAATGAGCCTCAGTTAGAGCCATTTGTTTTTTTTGCAAAACCTACAAGATAAACTTGTAGTAACAATTTCCATTAGTGCACATCTGTAGTGCACATCTGTATGTGTGGTCTTGTCCATGCATCAGTCATTTACACACACACACACACACACACGCACACACACACACACACACACACACACACACACACACACACACACACACACACACACACACACACACACAAGAGCACAGTGTGTGTGTGTGTGCCCACTTGCGTGTGCGTGTGTTGGCGTGTGTGTGTGTGTGTGTGTGTGTGTGTGTGTCTTTGCATTGTATGTGTTATAGTAGTGTGTATTTACACCTGTGCTTCTGTCCGTCAGTAAATACCAAGGTGAGACATCATCTGTGTGGCTATCAGATAGTGCAAAGAGGTGTGGGCTATTTTGTCACTGGGGTGAAATTGAACTGTCTGATCCATTTAGCAAAAGGCTATGGAGCCTGATGAAAGCTCTGATTAGGGGGAGAAAACAGTCCAGCTGGAGGGCTCAACAAAAAGACCTCATCTCATGTATGAACTCACACACACACACACACACACACACACACACACACACACACACACACACACACACACACACACACACGAAAGGCGTACACATACACGTGCACACACACACATGAAAGGCATACACACACACAGACACACACACACATACACACATTCACATACATACACACACACATTCCGAGGCAAACGGATGTATCCACTCATACAGAAGCAATTATACTCACACATACACAAAAACACAAAGACACACAAACACACCCCTACACAAAAATACTGTAAGTACCCATATGAACACACAACTCTGAGTGCGTGCACAAAAACACACAAGTCTACACAGACAAATCCACACATTGATTCCACACATTCATTTATTCTTACATACACACACACACACACACACACACACACACACACACACACACACACACACACACACACACTCATTACTGTTATTGTACAGCTCTTCCTCAGCTGGCTCTCCAGCCTGCTTCTGGCACACGGCTTCCTGCAAAGCTCTTAACCCTCGACACACCACACACACACACACACACACACACACACACGGGCCCTAACCCTACCATTAAGTCAATACAGCACTGATTATGGCCGCCAGAACGAGGCGTCGTCGCCGCTGTGGAATGGAGAAATGGTTGGTGTCTTGCTGGCTGGGAGCCGTGAGTGTGATGAGTGAGCGTAATGAGTGAGTGTAATGGCCTTGATGAACCTCGTTTCGCTACAACTACTTCTTGTCTTCCTCCTCCTTCACTTCGCTCCTGTCCTCCGCATGAAGTGAACCTCCTGAAGTAGCTGTTTATTTCTTAAAACCTCCTGCCCTTTCCTCCTCTTCCTCCTCTGCTTCTTCGTTTCTCTTTCTCTTCTTAATTGCTCCTCCTCTCCTATGTTCTCTCTCCTCCTCTCCTCTCCTCTTCTCCTCTCTCCCTCTGCCTCATCCTTCTCTTCCTTTTCTTCTTTGTCCTCTTCTCTTCTGTCCTCCCTTCTCTTCTTCATTGCTCCTCCTCTCCTACTGTATCTCCTCTTCTCCTCCTCTCCTCTTCTCCTTTCTTCCCTCTCTTCCTCATTGCCTCTCCTCTCCTCTCCCCTGTCTCTTTCTCTACTCCCTCTTCCCCTCTCCTCTTCCTCCTCCTCCTCCTCCTCCTTTCTCTTCCTCCTATCTCCTCTCTCCTCCTCTTCCTCCTCCTCCTCCACCTCCTCTTCCTCTATCTCCTATCTCCTCCTTTCTCTTCCTCCTATCTCCTCTCTCCTCCTCTTCCTCCTCCTCCTCCTCCTCCACCTCCTCTTCCTCTGTCTCCTATCTCCTCCTTTCTTTTCCTCATTTCTCCTCCTCTCCTCCTATCTCCTCTCTCCTCCTCTTCCTCTTCCTCCTCCTTCTCTCCTCCTCTTCCTCCTCCTCCTCCACCTCCTCTTCCTCTGTCTCCTATCTCCTCCTTTCTCTTCCTCTTCCTTCTCCTCCTCTCCTCTCTCCTCCTCTTCCTTCCTTCTCCATCTCCTCTTCCTCATTGCTCCTCCTCTCCTCCTATGTCATCGCTCTTCATCTCCTCTTCTCCCCTCTCCATCTCCTCCTTTTCATCCTGACTCATGTAGTGGGCCAGCACACACACACACACACACACACACACACACACACACACACACACACACACACACACACACAAACACACACACACACACACACACACACACACACACACACACACACACACACACACACACACACACACACACAGCGTCTGGAGTGCCTGTTTATGTACAAACCTCTCTCCTCCTCTGCCTCCTCATCCTCCTCCTCCTTTCTCTTCCTCCGCTCCTGGAGTGCTATTTTTAACGCGGCGTAATGAGACAAACAGGGCGGGGGGGGGGGTGTAAGGGGTCGGTCGTGCAGGCGGGGAGGCCGCAGGTGTTTGGAGGACGGAGCAGTTATAGTGCACAGGCACAGTGGTGGGGATGGTGTCTGGATGAGCAAAACACGTCCGAGAGAGAAAACACATGTGCACATCTAAAACACATGAACACGGGTGCCAGACAAAATGTACCAGGCCTGACTGAGATCCTGTTCAAAACATTTCCTGTCCTTAGGAAAACAGACTCTCTATCTCTCTATCCTAAGGTTGACGAGAGACTGCAGAGTCTGCAGGTGATGGAGGAGGAGGGTGGGGATGAGGGTAGGGGTTTGGGGTGAGGGTGGTTGGGGAGGGGTGTTTGCAGTGGGGATTTGTAAGAACTTCACACTCTTGTCAGTTATTGTGTGTGTTCATATCACATGGTGGGTTGCCATCTAAAACCTAAAATAACTAAGGTGTTGCGTATGATACATTGAAAAAGAGTAAATATATTAATAAAAATAAACATTCATCATACACATCAAGCAACACAAGCACACACGAATACACACACACATACAGACACACACACGCGAATAGACAGACACACACACACACACACACATACACACACACACACATGCAGGCAGAGACAGACACACACACACACACACACACACACACACACACACACACACACACAAGGACACACACACACAGTGAAGAACACACTGCAGGTGTCTGGAACATAGAGGATGGTAGGTGGAAGACGGGGATGGGGGTGTAAAGATGGTATTAATTGCGGCTAGTTAAAGTGCATGGGCATAGTGGGATGGTGTCTGCAATTGTATGCACAGATGTGAGAACACACGCATTCTCCATGCAACAGAAACAGTATGAAATCAGATGTAAACCAATGATGCATAGCAAAAATGGGCATAGTCACAAAGTCACATTTTTCAAATCACTCCCCCTATCGGTAGTTGCATTCAAACCCCAGCTTTTTCAAAAGTAATCCTGTGAATAAAGAAGCATGGACCCAAGCTACAAGCATTTTAAAATAGCATTTACTCAAAGCCAAACGAAACATCAAACTTCTAAATTACAGTACATTTTCTCAGTGTCTGCATTTTGTGACCATGCCTGTTTTTCCTTATGTACTCAATTATAAACAGATAAAATTACAAAAGCACTCAGAGAGTGCAGACCTCTGCCAGGGCAACTCAGATCACCACCAACATCTAATCACTTTTAAGTTACCCCAATTTTGCCCTACCCTGAAAATGTTATCAAAATCCTTCATAACGTTTTGAGTTATGTTGCTAACAAACAAACAAACGCTGATGATTACATAGCCTTCGCTGGCGGAGGTAATTAATGCATTAAAAGTTTAATGCTCATGATCTATGATTGTACTGATTACAGCAGCATTCCCTATCTCTATCCCTGTCTACCATGTCATCCAATATCTCTGACATGATAACAATCATGCAATTTGATACATTTGGTTAACGAGGGTGAAGATGAGAAGAAAAAGACCACCATCCCAATCAGTAATGTGGGATGAATGTACAGTATTAGACAAGATTGCTAAAGGTAAGAGACCCTGAGTCTCAACGAGTGCCTGTGTCAAAGGATTCTGATGTTCTAATCTAGGGTGATTACACTTAGCAGATGCTTTTATCCAAAGCGACTCCCAAAAGGAGGACACAAACAAGCTAACACCATTGTAGAGGAGCACAGAGTAAACAAAGGCATGGCTAAGTTAGTGCAGCCTAGGGTACACACAAAAAGGGAACACACAATAACACAGAAATGTAAGCCTGCGAAAGTTCTGCCAGGAAGACGACAATGTCTGGGATGGGCGCTGTCTCCAACCAATCAGCGGCCGCCACCTGCTTTATAATGACTATATATAACGACTATAATGACTTCTCCCTCCCCACCACCACCAGTTTGGTCCCTGTCTATCCGCCTGGGGGTAATTCTGGTTTCTTCTAAACGGCAACGGCTGGATCTGCCGGATCCAACGATGCAAGACCCAGGCTGATGACCGGACCTACGCCAAAGAAGATCTACTTCCTACTTAATGTTCAGTTGTTAATTCTGACCATATTAAATTGCTTAAATTGAACCACTTTCTGGCCGAAGTAAGTTTCCCAGAGCAGGGACACTTTTAGACATATCCCTCCAGTCCACACATACAAGCTGATAGATGTGCATTAGGTATGTTTCCTGGAGCAGGGATACTTCAGACACAGCCCCCATCTAAACACACACACACACATACATACATGCACAAAGGCACCCAGATAAAGTGTTGGCTTAATGGAGGTTAGTTTTGTTAGGAAGGGATTCACTCAAAAGAAGAGTCTTCACAAGCTTCTTAAAGGTAGAGAGGTAGGGATGGCCATACTCTTGTAGTGACTGGTAGCTTGTTCCAACATTGAGGGACAAGAACAGAGAACAGTTCAGAGGTTGCCTTGTGTGAGGAGAGGGCAAGGCCAGCCTTTATTATGGCCTTCATACACGACTGCTTGGCGGAGGTCTCTGCTCTCTGAGTGCATTTCTAGTTTAGATTGTAACCCCATCACACAAGGCACCCTGTCGACTACTGCACAGCACCTCTGATGGTGAATGCCCTGCCTCCCACATCTTTATATCTAAAGAATATCTGTCTACACTATAGGTTTTAGTATGTATGGAGAGGTCAGACACAATGTACACAGCATGTTCTTTGCTCATTTCCTGCAGATGGAACATTTTTCGCCTCTTATTTCCTGAATTCTCTCTCTCTTTGTGTCCATCTCTCTCTTACACACACATACACGTACACACACACACACACACACACACACACACACACACACACACACACACACACACACACACACACACACACACACACACACACTCACTTGGATCATGCAGGTGAATAGGCTCAATCACAAAGCAGGGCACAGCTCAATCTATATGCTCTACTGGACAGAAAATAGGTCTTTGACAATAAATGTACTTCAAAATGGAGTATGCCGATCCACTACAGACAGACACTCTCAGACACTCTCTCTACAGCTCTACTAGAAGAGCAGCATCCTCTCACCCGCATAAAAGAGACATAGCCTTACCAAAACCTTACAACATTGTTCCCTGTCACATATATCACAAACCCATAATTATTGCCACCTTCATATCTGTCTTAAACAACAAAAGTATGACACTGATATGTTTTATGTAAGTAATACAAATCACACACATTTTTCCTTTTCAGAAATGTATTAAGGATCTTGTATGTGGTTTACTGTCCTATAATTTACTTGCAAGTTTCAGATAAAATGTATACACATTTGTACAATTCATCATTTATATTTTTAGTTAGTTACTATATATTGTTGTACATTGTATTTACCTGTGTATCTGTTGATCTGCTCCGAATGACATCTCGCTGTACTGGTATAGTAAGAGTACAGACGTCTACTTTTACTTCTACTTTACATATGGGTGGTTTCTTTTAAAAAGAAGAAGAGAAAGAGGAAAAAATCAGAGATGGAAAGAAAGAAATATGACAGTGATAAGAAAGAAAAACAACAGACGTTGATTCTGAACGAGCTGGAAAACAACAGATGCTGATTGGCACAGACTCCCAAGGCCTCATGGCGTGTGTGTGTGTCTGTGTGTGTGAGTGTGTGTGTGTCTGTGTGTCTGTGTGTGTGTGTATGTGTGTGTACGTGTGTGTGTGCATGTGTGTGTGTGTGTCATTCTCTGTGATCAATCCTTTGATGATTACATGGACACTTGTTATACATTAAAATTACTTAGTAAATACCAACACCTGTGTAATGCTGTAAACAACTATGACTACTTATGTGAAATCACTGCCTTAATGTTTGGTAGTTTGGGACATGCACATAAAATGTGCACATGTGACCTTCACTGCCCTACAAAGCCAAAAGGCAGTAACTGCATACAGTATTTTGTCAAATTGAGACTGGAAATTGACTTTATGACACCTCTTTTGTCTTGTGACTAAATATCTTGCGTCTTCTTACAGTTTTTGCCCACTGCTTGAACGCAATAGACATATGCTTAAACCAAAGTGACATAACTTGAAGTTGTGTTACCATGCCTTAAACACAGTGTAACCATACCTTAAACAAAAGCTCTGCTTTACACTTCAGTTGCAATTCTGCAACACACTTGCTCCTTTTTGCAAAACACTTGCTCCTGCACACTACACACTATTTCATACATAAGACACTTCGTTCAAAAATGAAATACCGATGTATCATTGGCAAAACACATCTATTCAAAATACAAAAAACAGTGCTTTATATAAAGTAGACTAGTGTGTTGGTGCTGATGTGACAGTGTTTTCATAAGATACAAGTATGTGCAATTTTGTCATGAGAGTGACATTTTGGTGAAGGATTGTTAGGTTTTGATTGCAGAGTTTCAATTTGACATAGATGTGAATGGTTTATTTCCAAGTGTTGTGTCCTATGTGCTTGGGTGTAGAGTTTTGGCACAGCGAGCCAAGTTGAACAAAATGTGTTTAAGCAGTGGGCAAAAACTGTATTATGAAAGTACGTAAAAGCATCATCACTATTATACCTACAACATGTTTGACTGGGCAGTATGACAACTTTGAAGGCATTTGTCTCGGTTTCAGTGTTCAGTGACTAGTGACTGCACTTTGCCTATGCAGGGCAGCACAGATCTGTGAACTCTTTAAGAAAAGTGCCTAACAAATTACAAAGTATTGCTTAGTGTCTGCCATAATTGGTAGTTTTTTCATCTGGAAGCGCAGCTGTTACCTTTATCATTAGTACACATGAACAGATGCTTGTGATAGTGTGGAAGACCTCTTTTGAATCAAATCTGGATCTAACTGCCAATCCAAATAAAGAATTAAATAAATGTGTGTGTGTATGTGTGTGTGTGTGTGTGTGTGTGTGTGTGTGTGTGTGTGTGTGTGTGTGTGTGTGTGTGTGTGTGTGTGCGTGTGTGTGTGTGTGTATGGTGTGTTTATGGTGTGTGTGTGTGTGTGTGTGTGTGTGTGTGTGCATGTGTGTGTGTGTCTTTGTTGGCATGGGTGCCATTCTCTATGATTTCCAATCATCTGTGCCTTATTCCTCCAACCCAAGGAATGCTTTCCCATAGCTAATTGGCCCTTCAACATCCTGGCAACATATAACACACACACACACACACACACACACACACACACACACACACACACACACACACACACACACACACACACACACACACACACACACACACAATATTCCCAACACACATAAAGTTCCTACAAATACTCATCAAACACAAACCATCTGCTGGGCCTATCTGGCAGTGCGATTTGACTGGGATGACATGATTGGTTAAACTCTCTCTCACTGGGACGATATGATTGGTTAATAATTTCAAGATTGGCACAAAATCCTTTCCACTCAGGTGGGCTTCTCTGAAGTCCTCACAGCAATCTCAGGCCACAGCTGACTCCCATACAGGGCCACACACACATACACACACGCACGCACACGTACGCACACACACACACGCACACACGCACACACACACACACACTGCAAAACCTTATTTGTTCATGTTAAGTCCTTTGCTATCTCACTCTCTTTCACTCACACACACACACACACACACACACACACACACACACACACACACACACACACACACACACACACACACACACACACACACACACACACACACACACAGGCACACACAGAGACAGACACACACATACACACAGACACAGACACACACACCCACACACACCAAAGAGATCACCCCCATCAGACAGGTAAACACCATTAGTATGTTCCCTCTGCACCTCTGAGGGCAGTGTCTATTGGCAGTGGGTAATGGGGGGAAATGTGTGTCTGCTCCAGCAGCTGGATCAGATTGGATTGTGTAATTGCACCTGTTGGTTCAACCAGAAAGACTCTGAATATATAATAACTTAATGACAATTTATTTGATGACAAGTAATGATATGGCACGACAAACTTTGGCATAGGTTCTGTCCTTTGTCCTAATCAGAAAACATGAAAACTGAACAGATGCTGACTGTAGTAGTAGAAGGGCATAATAATAAAACCCCCCTGACAAAAGGACAAGAACCCACTGGTGGTGGTCATAACGTAGATAACAGACTTTCAGAAGCATAAGATGCAGAGCATGACATTAAATGTAACATATAGTACAAGAGAGGAAACTGGGGATTTCGAGAGCACGACCCTGGATCCCCCCGGAGCACCGAGGCAAGGAAAAACTCCCTAAATATTCTTGATGAGGAAGAAACCTTGGGCAGAACCACGTCTCTAGGGGGAAGCCTAACTGCCTGAGGCTAAAATGATGCTCAATGAGACAATAGAGTCCGGGTTGTCCCTCAGGTGACAGGAATCCGACATCCGGGGACAGAGCAGAGTCACCCGATGAGGATGCGTCGGAGAGTTGTACATGGAGGGGCGTAGCAGGAAGCCCGAAGGGTCTTGAGGAGCGATCCAGGAGGAAGAGGAGGAGACCATGGAATCCGTGGTCAATCATTGGAGATGCAGAGGCAGAGGAGACTCGGGAGGTCAGTGAAGAGGCAGCGGTAGATGAGACATCACGAGATTGGTCGAGAAGCGGGGGCGGATGAGACATCATCGTCAGGACCCGCTGGACGAGGACAGGAACCTATGGAAGGATGCTGGGGAGGGAGGTGGGCGAACGACAGAATACACCTGTGAGCAGCAAAGCAGGAAGGTAAGATGACGTTTTAAACATGGGTGCTACGTGCTGATTGGACGATAGATAATTGATGACGCGCATTACGTCTTCCTGGTAGAACCTCTCGCTGCGCTTACATTTCTCCCACGTCTCTACTGACACGGCGTCTGCCACCCAATCAGCAACCAAGCGTGGCACGGACACGGCGTAGATCCGGCTGGCATCTGGGTGTCTTAGAATACTGGCAGTAGGTCTCGATGCTAGGGGCTGAGCTTTCAACAGGGAGAATTGAGTTTACACAGGGAAAGCGCTTTCACGTGACAGGTCACAGGAAGTGTCCATCAAACCCAAACTGATGGAGTCTCTCATCTCATAAAGAAAATAACAGAAATTCACCACTTATTTGGTATTCCATCGGTGCACAATGAGAAAGAGAAGGAAGTATTGGTTCAATCATAAAGAGTCCAAAACAGAAACCATGCAGTACCTAGAAAAGCTATTGTGAAAGCTATCACTCCAGTCATTTCCCTTAGACGACAGCCTAGAGATTTCACACACAGTCAGTTATGACAACCTGTGACAACTCTACATCATTTTGACAATAAATGCAGAGAGGCACGCAATAGAAGCCTGAGAAAAAAAACAGATTTGACTTTTTTTTTTTTTTTTTTTAGAAAAAAAGTACAGTAACTGGAAATAGATGTCGCTTGTGTTAGCTGTAGCAACCCTGTATGTGTATGTGTATGTGTGTGTGTGTGTGTGTGTGTGTGTGTGTGTGTGAGAGAGAGAGAGAGAGAGAGAGAGAGAGAGAGAGAGGGAGAGAGGGAGAGAAAAGAAAGTGTGTGATTGTGGTGATTTGGCCTCTGTGTGCACAGTTTTTCTCCTTTGCAGCACCTACAGTCCAGGAGACGTGAGCGGGAGAGAGAGTCTCTGCTCGAGGACGCAGATGTTGGAAGAATAGACCGAAAGTGAGCTCCACCGCTAGACTGACACCACGCTGGCACCAGGCCAAAGGACCAGCCAATCATCTTACACACACACACACACACACACACACACACACACACACACACACACACACACACACACACACACATATTGACATACACACACACACACACACACACACACACACACAGAACAAATATCATAGCCCTCCATATCACTCACAGAAATGGACAGAGAGAGAGAGAGAGAGAGAGAGAGAGAGAGAGAGAGAGAGAGAGAGAGTCATGCAAATGCATGAGTACAAATAAGGTCATTCACATGCAACCACACACACAAATCTGTTAAGATGCAGAAACACACACAAACACATTCACACATGCACGCACACACACACATACACACAAACACACACACAAACCTGTTAACACATGCACAAACATGGCTGTTTATTACCCCCATTAGAGACTAATGTTTCTAAACGCAGATGCTAGCATACACACGCAGAGATAATGCCTCACATGCAGATGTTGACTCTGGTCAAGGCTGTTTACACAATCCTGCTTTTTATGCTTCTATTTTTTCTAGGCTTTTCCACGTTTAATCTGACAGGAAGGCAAAGGCAGACCGGAAATTTTGTTGGAGAGTTGGAGAGAAATTTGGTTGGATCGGGAAATTACTTTGAGGCGGATTTGAACCGGAGTCCCCAGATATATGATATGGGTGTCTTAGGAAACGGATTACACAATTGTATGCCATTTTTTTGTCACAATGTATTTGGATGGTCCCCTATACAGTAGGCTTTGTACAGATGTTGACAATATAAACTAGATAAGCATTTGGAGAGCTCAGATCTCCAGAAAGCAGATCACTGATGACTTTTTGAGTTATTTTGCTAACAAACAAACAGACAAACAAACAAACAGATAGACAGATAAACGCTGTCAAAAAAAAAACATAACCTGTTAACATAATAAAAAACAAAACAAGCAAAAAAACTTAATAAGCACCTATAAGTACGATGGAGCAGTAGGGCTACGTACAAAGATTTTTTTTTTTCTTGCCATGACTTGCCATGACACAGGAGTCCACAGGGGAAAATAGGCAGGGTCACAAAAGGCAAGAACCTTTAATTTATAAGTTTGATTTTAGATTTGATATTATAAGTAAATGCTATTTTAAAACGCTTCAAACACGAGTCGTGACTATGTTCGTTTATTCACAGGATTACTTTTGAAGAAGCTGGGGTTTCAATGCAGGAATGTGATTTTGTGACTCTGCCTGTAGAAGCATTTAAATATAGCGTTTATTTAAAAAATCAAATAAAAAAATGAAACTTATAAAGTACATTTGCTCAGGTACT
>CM050210.1:18628719-18631219 GCA_027475355.1 Coilia nasus | reverse complement strand
ACCTTGTTACTAACCCAATTAGCATACATCATCCAGCCAGGCAGATAAGCCAGATTGTGTCATGACCTGTTTTAAATGCAGAGGTACAACCAATATAGAAAACAACCCGTTGAGTGGGCACTGAGGCAGTTGGCATACACTGCTGTAAGAGACTGGTGAACTGGTGCTACTGTTAGCTGATTGCAGTTAGCTGTTTGCAGTCAGCTGTTTGCAGATAGTTTCACCATTACCAGAGGAACACAATCATTTTAGGGGCCACAAGGGTCGTGAGAGGGCATTTTTATGAAGCAGTAGGCATATGTGTGTGTATGTGTGTGTGTATGTGTGTGTGTGTGTGTGTGTGTGTGTGTGTGTGTGTGTGTGTGTGCGTGTGTGTGTGTCTGTCGTTGCTGCTTGCTGTCAGTGTCGTCATCATGCGGTTGTGCTAATTAGAGAGGACACTGGTGAGATGAGTCATGGAGTCATGGGTGTGTGTGTGTGTGTGTGGGGGAGTGGAGGGAGTGTGTGTGTGTGTGTGGGGGGGGCGTAACGGCCAAATATCACTGCCCTCTCACATTCCTATCATATCACTCTGCCACTCATTCTCTCTTTCTTTCTCTCTCTCGTTCTCTCTCTCTGTCTCTCGCTCTCTCTTTCTTGCACACATAAATATGCCACTTTATCACTCTTTGTCTTCCTCCATCTGTCTCTGTCATTCTCTCATTCTTCTTCTTCTGTCATGCCACAAAATCTTCCTTTCTTCTCCCCTCTCTATTCTTTCTTTCTCTCTCTCTCTTTCTCTCTCTCTCTCTCTCTCTCTCTCTCACACACAAACCTCTCATTTGCCTTTTTGCCATTTGCCTCATCTGTCTCTCTCTGCCTTTTTTTCTCTCTCATTCACTACATTTCCATGCTCAGAGTTAAAGTGAGATAGACATTTTAGAGTGGTCAATGCTCCCCTCTGGCTTTCTCAGTGGTTATAAATCTCATAACTCACTTTCAGGCAGCGCTGCTTGTCATATGAGGTCACTGTCACACGTTCCTGTCCGGCCTTGTACTGCCGTCCGCTTCACGCTGTGTATGCCTCTCTCTCATACCCCTGTCACTACCACTTGCTGGGACTTGGGGAATGCAAGGCCAGCAGGGACACATTCTGGCATCTCCCATTCTATCACACCCAACCACCCACCCCCCTCTTTCAGACAACTGAATGGACTCTTCCACCTTCCTTATTTGGAGTGCTTCCTGTTTTTCATACATATGACTTTTCTGGATTAATCCGGAATTACTGATTGTCAAACCTGAAAATGCATATATATAAACCCAATGTAATGATAACAAAACTCCTATGAGGAATACCTGCACACTGATACAGGATATTTATCACACATTTTGCACGTTAAGTATGAAAGTGATGTTACTCTTTTTGCCTTTGACAATCACATCTCTGTGTTTTGTTTTCCCCTACTAGCTCGTGGGTGGCAGTCACCTGTGTGTACCGCTCAGTGTTGGGTTCATGCTGTCAGCTTGAGTCATGTTGGCACAGAAACTCCTCATGGTGCCTGTTGACATGGATACTAATGTGTTTGTTGACATGGATACTGACCATGCTTGTTGACATGGATACATGATGTAGGGTGACCATATTCATATGAGTACTGAAAACCCGGACACTCAGCCTGCCAATGAGATTCTCACATACTTGACATTTACTCAAAGGTGCCTTATAATTTTTAATACATTTTAATACATATGCCTCCTCAGTATTAATAGAAATAGAAAACTGTAGAAAATTGTTATATTAGAAAATACTATCTAAAACCAACAGGGGGCCTGTTTGGTGCCCTGGCTGGGCACCCCCTCTAGGATGAAGCCGGGTAGTGTAACATAGTATGCAAACGGCTAACAAACAACTATTATGGGGCAGTGGTGGCCTAGCGGTTAAGGTATCGGACCTGTGACTGCAGGTTCGAATCCTGGGTTACCAGCAGTGCCACTGAGGTACCCTGAGCATGGTAATGTGCCCACACACTGCTCCTCGGGCACTGTTGTCATGGTTTGATGGGTTAAATGCAGAGGTGAATTTCATTGTGTGCACTGTGTGCTGTGTGATTACAATGACAAATGGGACTGACTTTGACTATTATACCCAATTCATTGGGCACATTGAGAAGAGGAGACAAATTAACAATACACCTCTTTCAGTCAATGCCTAATTAATTTTATGCTTACAGTAACACAGTCCAAAATATTTAATAAGCTACTATCTGTCTGTTTAATAGCATAGCCTATAGGACAAGTGGATAACAAATGTGAACAGAAGTTATAGCTTTCCCTTAATAATTATGGAATCTTGTTTCAGGATACATGAATAATACAAATTAAATGAAAACCAATGAAAACCAGGACATGTTCTTTACTTTATAAAAAACAACCAGGATGGCCAGGACAGGACATGAAAACAGGAGATGTCCTGTGAAAACAGGACCTTTGGTCACCCTAATATAATGCCCATGTTTTC
>CM050210.1:18566219-18623719 GCA_027475355.1 Coilia nasus | reverse complement strand
GCTTGTGGTGGGTTGTCTTTGTGACTGGCCACAGGAGTAGCAAATCTTCACTGCCAAAGTGGGGCCAAGAACAAAAAGAACAAAATGAGGAAAAATCAACCACAAAGGAAATCGATGAAAAAGAAAAGAAAAATGAGACCGATGTACAAAAAGAGACACAGAGAAAAAGACCTAAAAATAAAAGAAGAAAAAATGCACACTGACTGACAGGCCTGCTAGTCTCTTCACAGTGTTCACCTCTCCCTGTCTTCTAAAGAACTGTGGCTGTGCCCAAAATGGGAAGGTAGTGACTTGGTGTCTTGCTGCCTTCATTGTCTAACAAGTCACGCACCTTGAGCAGACATCAAGGTGCCACATAAAGCCTTAGTTTCGGACGGCCTGGCTAGACAGCAACACAGACCGCTGTTGCTATAACACCAACAGCTGACTTAATATAGAATGTTGGATGTTGAAGGCAGCATGAAGAAAACATCTACGCTTCCTTCAAAATTTGGCAAAATCAAGGTGCCTTTGAAGGCAACATTTTATGCATTCATTTCATGCGGCCTTGATACCTTCCTGCCACCAAACACTCTCTTCGAAGGCAGTATTTGTTTCTGTTTCGGACACAGACTGTGTCTTCCCTCCGCTCTGACCTCAGACCACTCCGAAAAAATATGATTCCTTTTTAGTGTATCTACATGTAATAACATGTAATATTATGTACTTACATTGTACATACCTAACCCTAACCCTAAGGTACAGTGTAAGTACATAATGTTACATGTACTTACACTAGAACAGTAGAATAAAGTGTAGCCAAAAAAATAAATAAATAAAAATAAAGTGAGCTCAGCCCTCCTGACACCCCCCACTGACCTCCGCTGGCCTTTTAGGCTGATAGGGCTTCACGAAGGCTCTCTAATGACGATAAGGTGCAGCCTTGATCCCCTGCACTGGAGGCAGCAGTGTGGCCAAGAATCATGAAATAAAATATAAATAAAAAAACATAAAACATGTTGCCTTGTCTCTCTCTCTCTGGCAGTGGGGAGGTGGATCTGGACCACAGGAACCTGGGTGGTTGGACGCCTCTGATGTACGCCGCCTACATCGGCCACGACAACATCGCCCGGCTGCCGCTGGAGAATGGTGTGAGCGTCAATGCCCCCACCTCCTCAGGTGGGCCTGATTGACCTAGTGGGTGGGCACAGGCCAACTCCAGCCCACCCGTGGCCACGCCTATGGCTGGAGATGATGAAGGGGGGAAAGGCAGGTGGCGGGGGTGGAAGTGGTGGTGCTGGAGCGGTTCAAGGGGTTCATTGATCCACGCTTTCATGCTCTGTGTCCTGCAGGGAAGGCTGACCCTGAGGACTGCTTGTGTGGGGACATTCCCACACATACACACACACATATACAAACATACACACACATACACACACACATACATACATACACACATGCATGAAGGTACACACGCTTATACACACATATACACCTAGGCAATCCATAAACATGCATGCACGCACAGATACACACACACACACACACACACACACACACACATTGCACAAACACCTTGGCAATCACACTTCACATCACATTCATAAAAATGCACACAAACGAGAAAGTCCCAGCTGTGCATCCAGTCCACACGGGACTGAGCACACATACAGGTCGGCAGTTTTTTTTGGGGGGGGGTGGGGGGGGTGGGGGGGCGGTGAGAGGGGTGATAAGAGAGGGACACCTTACAATGTGATTTTATGGGATGCCGCAAAATAGCACGTCACTTCTTCTTAGGCATTTTCGCGTGTCATTTCACACATTTTCGCGATTTCATGTGTCACATTTTTACATTTCATTTTACACTATGGTTAAGGTTAGGTTTAGGGTAAGGGTAAGGTATATGGTTAATGGCTTGGAATGCTTAAAATGTCAACACGTCAAACAGGTTAACAAAGTTAGTCATTACGTCCTCTTCGATGGAAATCTGCAAAGTAAAACTGGTGAACGCGAAAATGCAAAAAAAAAAAAACGTTGAAAACATACCAAAAGACTTAAGGAATTCCGCATGCTATTCTACGCCTTTTCATGAGACCAGGCCCTACCTCAAGAAGCTAAGGCAGGCGAGAGAATATGCTGCAAATGACGGCATAGTGGTGGTTCCCCTCTGTCACATTAACATTCTCTCTCTCCACCCCCCCCCTCTCTTCCTCCTCCTCTCCTACTCTCAACCCACAGCCCCTACTATCTCAATCTCCTGTCCTCCCACACACACACACACACACACACACACAAACACATACACTCCCTCTCCCTGGCGGAAAGATAACGGGAGGATAAAAGGGGATACCAAAGAAGAAACACCTGTCACCCAGCAAGCCCACACACACACACACACACACACACACACACACACACAAAACACTAGCTCTTCTGGTTTCTCTCTCTCTCACACTCACTCACACACATACACACACACAGATTACAGATACAGAGTAAACAAATCAGCGGAGGATATCTCTGCGAGACCTCCATCTATCCACAGGCCAGCACACTCCACTCAATTAGTCAAGAAACAGGTGCGACTGCGACACACAAGTGAAGTAATCCTTTCCTTTTTGCTGAGGACTCTCCTCACAGAAGCAGGTGGAACGTTTTGGGGAAAAGGTTACGCAAATAAACAAACAAACAAACAAACAAACAAACAAATAAATAAATAAATAAATAAATAAATAAATAAATAAACAAACAAATAAATAAATAAATAAAAATGAAGCCAGCTCAGCCCTCCTGACACCTCTGTCCCAGATTCCACCATGAGCAGGTTGGTTTGTTTCCGTGGCGATGATATCTGTGCCCATGTGTGTGTTTATGTGCATGAAGACACAATAGCAATACATGTGCATATGTGTGAGTTTGGTTGTGTATTAGGCAAATAAGAAATTGTGCATGTTTGTTGCTCAGCGTGTGTGTGTGTGTGTGTGTGTGTGTGTGTGTGTGTGTGTGTGTGTGTGTGTGTGTGTGTGTGTGTGCACCACTTGTGCCAGATTCACTCAGCTTTTCTAAAGCGTCCCGGTGCTTGTCCAGGTCCGCTTCTCTAAACCGTCCCACTGCTCACTTGTCTCCTTGTTTTGAATGTCCCCCTGTACATCCAAGTCCGCTCCTCTAAAGCAACCCCCATGCTCACCTGTTTCTTTGTTTAAGTGTCCTGCTGCTCATTTAGGTCCGCTCCACAAGTGTCCCCCTCTTCAAGTCCTTTCCTGTAAAGTGTCCAGCTGCTCTCCTATGTCTGCTCCTGTAAAGTGTCCGCACTGCTACTTGATCTGCTTCGCTATAGTGCCCCATCATCATCACTGGTTGGTCCGTCCAGCTAAAGGGTCCCCTGCTCGGCGCTGAAGATGCCCCCTTCCTTCTTGGCTCTCCGGCGCGCGCGGCGCACCCTCCAGTAAATGGCGGCGGTGAGCAGCATGAGGAACCCCGTGACCAGCATCAGCAGGGACACCACCTTGATCTGGGGCAGCGTGTCGAAGGTGAAGGTGACGCTGGTGCCTGCCATGCCGATCACCAGCGAGATGAACCCGAACGGGAACACGCAGCGGTACCAGGACTTCTCGGCGCCGCCCGTGGCCTGGGCCAGCCGCTCCAGCGTGAAGTTCTCCGGGCTTTTGGGCAGCACCGGCTCCGGAGTCGGGCCCGGAGGCGGGCAGGACTTGGTGGCACCGACGCCGGTGCTGGTGCTGGTACTGTCAACGCCATCCAATTGGCGTCCTGGTCCAGACTCGGACACATCGCACACGGAGGACAGCTGGGCGATAGTCTGCCCTGGAGGATGGTGGTGGTGCAGAGGAGGACCAGGAGGTTGGCAGGGCACCCGCCCGGACAAACAGCCCATCTCAGAGCCCTCGTCCAGGGCAGGGGCGTCCAGACTGCTGCCCTCTGCTCCCTCTGGCTCCGGTGGAGGTCCGGTGTTCTCCTCCTCTTGGTGCTGGGGTTCCTGTCCTCCTCCTGCTTCTCCTGCTGAGGATGACGCCGTCTCCAGCGTGGTTCTCGAGGGTGGGTTCTCTGCCTTTGGGGAACGGTTCTATCAGGAGTCAGCATCTGCCTGGAAGAGACCATCACATGGAAAACTTGGAGAGAGAGAGTGCAAAAAAAGAGATGTGTGTGTCATTGTAAGTAAGTAAATGTGTATGAGAGAAAGAGAGAAATTAAGAGAAAGAGAGAGAAAGAGAGAGGGAAGAAGAAAGGGAGAGCAAGATGAAGAGTCATGTTAAAAGTAGGCTGAAAATAGAATGAAAGTGAGAGACTACTGAGTGTAAAAAAAAAACCTCACTATTCAGACTTACTCTTAGAGGTGTGCATGTGTTCTCTCTCTCTTTCTTACTCGCTCTCTTGCTCATGCGCTCTCTCTCTCTCTCTGTCTCTCTCACTCTCTTTCTCTCTCTCTTTTCTGCTCTGTTTTGTCAAAGCCTGAGATGAGCATGTGTTAGTATCTGTATGTATGCGTGTGGGTCTATATGTGTGTGTGTGTGCATGTGTGCGCATATATGAATGAATGTAGGTCCGTCCTGGTCTCGTCTGAAATACAGCCGCCTGTGTGTACGCTCTCGTGTGCGTGTGTGTGTTTCGCTGGCTGAGCAGAGTGTTTATGGAGTCAAGGGCAAAGGCGGGGCTTGGGGGAGCGGGTGGGCGGGACACCGTCACCCGATTGGCTCTTGTCAGGCCTGTGACGTCATTGGCTGAGGATGCTGAGCGAAGGGGGGGCTCTCTCTCTCTCTCTCTCTCTCTCTCTCTCGCTTTCTCTGTCTCTCTCTCTCGCTTTCTCTGTCTCTCTGTCACTCGCTTCTTCCCTGACTGCCTGCTCCTTCTTTGTCCCCTCCACTCCCTTCATCTCTCTCTCCCTCCATCCCTCTCTCCCTCCATCCCTCTCCTCCTCCACTCTGGCTCACCCATTCTGTCTTTCTCTTCGACTCTCTTCTTTCCTCCCACCCCCACTCCAACTCCCTCCTGCTCCTTTCTTCTGTCTCTCTCTCTCTCTCTGTCTTTTATCTGTCTATTCTCTGCCTATCTCTCTATCTCCATCTTTCTATCTTCTTACTACACTCCATCTCCCCCCTTTTTCTATCTGTCTTTCTAATGATATAACATTGCAAGAGTGGTTTACAACCCTGGTTTATAAATCTCTCTCCATCTCTCTCTCCTCTCTATCTTTCCCTGCCTCTTTACAGGACTCCTCCCCTTCAAATCCCTCTCGTATCTCTTTTTTTTCTCTTCTCGTTCACACGCTACCCATCTCTCCGCCTTTCTTTCACTGCATCTGTCTATTTTGGGGCTGCGTGGCTGACCATGCCTGTATACATTTCGCACGCTATTTATTCCACTGATTAATTACATTGACAAGCACGCATCATTAGCAATTACACACTGCAGGACACAGTGTGCGTGCTACTCAATGGACCCACACTACTCATCATGTTAACATTCTACAAAGTGGAATGTAAACACGTGAAGAGGACTCAAGGCCGTGAACTCTGTCCTACAAATCAAAAAGCAGTAACTATATATTTTGTCAAATTGAGTTTAGACTGGAAATGTACTTTATAACATCCCCTTAGTCTTGTGACTAAATCTCTTGTTTCTTCCTATTAAGGAAGTACATAAAGGCATCACCACTATTATACCTACAACATGTTTGACTGGGCAGTACGAGAACTTTAAAGACATTTTTCTCAGTTTCTATGTTCACGTAGTTACTGCACTTTGGCTTTGAAGGGCAGAACTGTTAGACAGATTTTTTTGGGGTTGAAGGGGTGAAGGAGAGATGAAATGAAAACAAACAAGACAGAAATGTTGGTGTAGTAGTAGCCCTTTTGGTTAGCAGGTGGATGATGAAATGAAAGTACGAAGAGGGGGGTGAGATAATGGGATGTGTCTGTGGGGAATAATTGTTATCCTTAGTGTCATTGTGTGTGTGTGTGTGTGTCATATTATGTGTATGTGTGTGTGTGCGTGCGTTTGTGCATGTGTTTGTGTACGCGTGTGTGTGTGTGTTTTGTGCACAGGATATAATAATTCTTCATCTGGACAAGGACACAAGGGAACACACAGCTGGTTCAGTTTCTCACCTTGACATTAAATTTGTCATTATTTCTTCTATCCAAACAGAGAATGTACTGGCATTTAAACATCTCTCTCTCTCTCTCTCTCTCTCTCTCTCTCTCTCTCTCTCTCTCTCTCTCTCTCTCTCTCTCTCTTACACACACAGATGCACTCACACACAGACACACACACACACACCTATACCCACACTGAGATTTACACACACACACACACACACACACACACACACACACACACACACACACACACACACACACACACACACACACACACACACACACACACACACACGAACACCTGCACATATACACATCACACATGAAAAAGAGGAGAATAAATGAATAATGGCACCTCAATTTTCTACAGTCATTTTGCAGGTGTTTGTGTGTGTGTGTGCATGTGTGCGTGCATGTGTATGAATGGGAGTGAGTGTGTGTGTGCTTGTGTGCGTGTGTGTGTGTGCGTGTGTGCGTGTGCGTGTGTGTGAAAATTCAATAATTTACCCAAAGAGTTTTTTTCTGAGCTCTATTCTTAGCCCCTCACACCTGTGCCATCACATTCCACATCGGTATATAACATAATTTATCACATCTAATCATATCAACACAAGATTCGCTCAAGGCAGAAAGTCAGCAGAGTCGGGAGCGGAGGACAGAGAACAGACACGGACCAAGCAAGACAGGGATCGATAGGTGGAACCAATATGTGGACGTCCTGGGTTGCCAGTGGGTGGATTATCTGGGGCGGAGTGCTAAATAAGGAGCACGCTTCCAGCAGAGGTGTTGAAGGCTCTAATTGAAGCCAGTCCTCTTACTGACTCCAGCCAGCCGGGTTGGGGTTTGGACAGTGGTCAATATTATTGAGTTTAATGGTGGTGGTGGTGGTGGTGGTGGTGGTCGGATGGGGGGGTTTTGTCCTTTTCTTGTCAGCTGAAGTCCAGCTTCCCTGAAGTATCCCCAGGGACGATCGAAACCCTCAGAACGAGGACAGCAAATAAGATGTCCAATTACAACACTGTAATGGGTTTGAAAGGCAGGGCAGCTGGACTATAGGACATCGACCGCATCACACAACTTCTCTGTGATGTGTTTAATGCTTGTGTGCTATTTTTAACCAGGTGTCAAGCCCACAGAGATGGATGTGTAAGTATACCAGTTTTCAAAAACTGCTGATGTAGTTTAGTGGCCTGACGAGCCAACCTTCATCAAATTGTGTGGTCTTGCCATGATGGATAGGCAAGGCGCAATCCAAAAGACGACATCAGTGGTTGTCTTTTAAACTGCCTCTGTACACAATAAGATAACTTTATGACCAGTCAGAGTAACAAACCTGTTTACCATAGAACTACACCAGTTTGCTGTTGCATCCCTGTCATCATGTTAAGCTCACTCCACGACTATCTACAGTACAAGGACAGACCAGTGTGATTGGTCCGACCAGATTTGGGAGAAAAGCTACTGGGCTGTAATTCTATCATTTCAACTTAAACTTGAACATTCCTGAGCTGGGATTTTCCGCACTCTCTGCTGCACTCAAGCATCTAACATATACGCATACGCACGACCGCAAAATGGCACACTGTTTTGGGAGGATGGGAGGAGGAAGAATTAACTACAAGACCACAGGAAGCCCATGCGCCTCGTGGAAATATGTACTCATGAATGCAGGGCCTTTCAACATTGTACTTTTATCTTTTATTTCCCCTGTGGCATATCTCACATGCTTATTAGTGGAATTCTATGCGGATTAGAGTAGGAGGAATAAACACAATCTTAACAAGAAGACCTTTGGGCTGTCATCGAACAAAGTGACAATTACGTCATCTTGGACACATCTTTCCCAACACTTACATGGTTTCCATCCAACTTTTTAATGCTCATTCAAAGTTATAAAATACTTTGAAAATAGTCTGAAAAATGATTACTTCGAAACACTTGAAATGCGCATTAATCTTTATGGTTTAAAAAGGCTGCTGATGGGCATCTTGTTAAGCCAGATTACTTTGTATGCACATGCCAAATTACTATAAACGCATGGAAATGTTTTAAATGGAAGTGTGACTAATGTGATAGAGTGCTATCTGACTTTCAATGAAAAAAGCAATCAAAACTCCAGAAAATCCTGAATTAAGTAGGCATGCTGTAAAAGTATGACTAATTGAATTCATAATATTTTTTACAGATAATATGACAGCATTCCAAATCACCAAATTATACCATTTTCAAATGCAAAATATCTCATAATGTGAACAGTTAGGTAGACCAGATGAGGTTTCCAGTCAATCCTCAGATGCACTCACACATCTCTGTCATATTAATTATGAAAATGTTATGCAGGAAGGGAAGATGATTTCACAGAAACGGTGATTGATGATTTTCTCTCTCCTTATTGGCTGCATGCCCTCCGAAGTCACGTCAGGCCTTGGACAGCAGGTCACTCTTGAAAGCAAAGTGTACGCCCTGTTCAAAACATTAAATTAAGAGAGATTGGTTCTTGGGTTCTGCTCCCCTCACTGAGATGGAAACATTTGGCAATAATTAAATCACATTTATCCAACAAATCATTTTCAATCAGTTTTCTTTTTCTTTCAAGAGTGTATTGGGTTTGGGCCAAATCAAACCATGAGTCATCAGCACCTGAGTCCTATGATCAATGTGGTTCAGTGCCGAAATTAATCGGTTTTGAACAACTGGTCTTAGTGCCATACACTTCAAGGGAGTAGCTGGCCCATGAGATTAGGGAAATCAAACACAATTAAAATAAACTTAAAGGCCTGCATGCAATTATGGTTGATATTATTGTTATTTCTTCTAATTTTTAAAGAATGGGGGATGCTCGTACCATAAATGGGTAAGAACCCATGGGGACGCAGGGTCAAATCCAGCCTGTGGACATTTCCCCAACCCTACCCCATCTCTCTCTCCTACTTCTTGCCTGTCTCCTCTTCACTGTCCTGTCCTTAATTAATCAAGGTAAAAATACCAAAGACTAAATAACATCCAACAAGTCTGCCAAGAGAGATGGCTGGGGCCCTTAAAAGATGCAGCACCCCTATGGTTTTCAATTGACTGGGCCCCTCCTTGACGGTTGGGCCCCCGAAAGCTTTCATGTTCTTCCCCCTTTTTGGACGGCCCTGATACCCAGTGTGTGATGCTCAGGGAATGTGGAGCAAGGTTAAGAGGGCAGACGAGACTAGATTAGCTCACTACGCTGACAGACTCGACACACTTCAGTAGCGGTGGGGTCAGTCAAAGGCCTATCATGCCGCCTGGCACATCCCCAAAAACCCGAGCACAATCTGCCGAGGTTAAGACCCACTGACTAACACTAATGCGCTAATTATAGATCAAATAAAAAATTCTGTTTCATCACCACTACTACTGCAGCAGTCATCAGTAAACACAGACAGTACATCTCAGCCTTCTGGTTTAGCCCAGATTGTGTTAAAAAGGAAGTTTGAAGTTTTTTTGGAAACCTAATTTGGGTGAAACTTGTAAAAATGAGGGAGTGGGTGGATGAATTTGTGAAGTTATGAAAAGTAAGGGGAGAAAAGAGGAAGGAGAAATGAAACAATTAGGGAGATGGATGTGAAGAAGGCACTAATAAAAAAAACACAGGCAGGCAGGCAGCCCACACCCACACCAGCAGAAGATGGGTGCCATGGGAACCGTTCAGATCAGGGCTTGAGTCACTGATTCAAAACTTACTGGAAGATTCTCATATAGCATCTCACACACCCACAATGTACGCACGCGAGCGAATGCATGTGCACGCACGCACGCACGCACACACGCATGCACGCACGCACGCACACACGCACACACGCACACACATGCATGCACACAAACATGCATATTCACACACACACACACACACAAACACATATCCTCACACACACACACACACATACACATACATCCTCACACACAGACACACAGACACACAGACACACACACACACACACACACACACATACTCCAAGCTCCCTCCCACGTCTTAACCCACGCAAGCTCCCTCTGCCAGGAGCCTGTGTTTGCGTGAGCTGAGCTCAAAAGATTGGCTCGCTTAATTCTCCTCAGCACTTTGTCAGTTCCGTTCATTTGCTCGGCGGTAGTCAACATCGCCTCAAGACATCTTGTGCACACTCCCAGGAGCAAAGCCCTTGACCAACAAACAAGGAACACCCTTTCCTTTTTCAGATGAGGAAAATACCATGCAGCAGTGTAGCGAGGAAGAAAAAAAGGGTAAACCTAACACTTTTTTATGAAGCTTGTAGACACTACAAGCACATTCATAAGCTTTTATGAATGTGTTTATAAAGACTTATGAATACAAGCTTCATAGAAAGTGTGACTGGGTAAACTATAGCCTGCATGTCTGCGAACAGAAAATCTCAGGCTAAATGCAGTCTATACAGTAAAGAGTGTGTGTGTGTGTGTGTGTGTGTGTGTGTGTGTGTGTGTGTGTGTGTGTGTGTGTGTGTGTGTGTGTGAGGATGTGTGTGAACACAAGTGGCAGTATGTGTCCATCTTCAATGTAGGTGACAGACACCCAAAGATGTGCAGCATCAGATCGCAGTCACCCTATGTATTTCACACATCCTGCCAATGGATGAATGTGTGGAAGGGGCTATCATAATGTGGCGGGGCTGCTGTAATGGCACCATGTAGTGTACTTAGCAGCTGTATGGATTACTTAACAGCATGCACAAAGGTGTGTGTGTGTGTGTGTTTTGTATGTGTGTGTGTACATGCATGCATATGTGTGTATGTGTGTGTGTGTGTGTGTGTGTGTGTGTGTGTGTGTGTGTGTGTGTGTGTGTGTGTGTGTGTGTGTGTGTGTGTGTGTGTGTGTGTTATGGAACTGTATGGTGTACTTAACAGAATCCACAATCTGTCTGTCTGTCTGTCTGTCTGTCTGTCTGTCTATCTATCTATCTATCTATCTATCTATCTATCTATCTATATATCTATCTATCTATCTATCTATCTATCTATCTATCTATCTATCTATCTATCTATCTATCTATCTATCTATCTATCTATCTATCTATCTATCTATCTATCTATCTTTGTCTGTATTTATCTTGCGGTCGCAGAGGGAGGCTGGAGGTTAATTTGATGGGGGAAAGGCCATTAGTAATGGATTCTCTCTGTGGCTCAAGTTGAACAAAGATGACTGCGGGAAAGAGAGAGGATGGAGAGAGGATGGAGAGAGGATGGAGAGAGGACGGAGAGAGGATGGAGAGAGGATGGAGAGAGGACAGAGAGAGGATGGAGAGAGGATGGAGAGAGGACAGAGAGAGGATGGAGAGAGGATGGAGAGAGGATGGAGAGAGGACAGAGAGAGGATGGAGAGAGGACAGAGAGAGGACGGAGAGAGGATGGAGAGAGGATGGAGAGAGTGGGTGGAGGAGAACTGACAGTAAAAGAGGACCAGGGAATACGAAGGAGGCAGAGAGAGAGAGAGAGAGAGAGAGAGAGAGAGAGAGAGAGAGAGAGAGAGAGAGAGAGAGAAAGAGAGAGGGATGGGTAGATACGATAAAAGGAAATTTAACATCGTGACATCTCTCTGGTAACGTTTCCAAGTACAATCAGTTTCTCAGCCGTTCAATAATCAGCAGGGCATTAGCAAGCATTTGTTTTGGATGATCTTCTACCTGCCTTTCTCATCACGGTGTGACCTTTCTGCAGAGATTCAATTCAGTCATGGATGGCAGTATACATTTATCAGTAAATAACGATTGAATTAATAACATATTTGTTTCAAAAACCAATTATACTGTGAGTTCAAAGAAGATGAGCCAGAATTTACTTGTCCCACAGGTGCAACTGTGACAGGTTGGCACAAAATGGTGTCACTGACGGTGCCAAAATGGTTCCTAACATGCTGGCTAGAAACGGCATCACGTCAGCCTGCGGACCGCATTGATGACTCTGGCATTGTGGACCTGGTACCATCAGAACGTCCAGCACCAGCACAGGCCACAGTAGGCACCCAGTGCCCACCTGTCACCCCGTCTGGCATTGGCAGTGCCAGCTCCTGCACCATAACCACCCCCCACTACCGCCCGCCCCCAAAACCCAGAGGGCAGGCTGGGATAGGTGCCAGCCAAACGTCTCCTGCACATGGTGCTATGCGTCACACATACACACACATACATACGCCCGGACGCGCGCACACACACGCGCGCGCGCGCACTCACACGCGCACACACGCGCGCACACACACACACACGCACACGCGCACACACACACACACACACACACAGACACACACATGCCCACATGCATAGATGTGTGCAGACATATACATATGGACATACACACACACATACACCGACAAATGCAAAGATGCATTCCCTCAGACACACCCATCCATTTACACACACACACACACACACACACACACACACACACACACACACACACACACACACACGTACACACACACACACAAACACTGCATGATGAAGCGGGGGTGTTTGGAGACAGACTACCCAGAATGCACCGAGGACAACTCAGGGTGCTGGCAGCTAATTGGGAGCATTTTGGCTGGAGGGTGTGGGTGTCCATTTCACATATTTGTGGCACTCACACACACACATACACACACACACACTCATGCACACATACACATACACATACACACACACACACACACACACACACACACACACGCACACACACACACACAGATACTCGCATACTGCACAAACTGGGTGGATGTCCATTTCGCCTAGCTGTGACATTCACTTAATTTCTCTCTCTCTCACACACACACACACACACACAACAGAAGCTCACAAAGGTGTTTTAAACTCCTAATTTCATTCTATAGGCAGTGATAAATAGAACCAGATGAATTCGTAAAGCACAATGCCTCAAAGGACTAATGTCTGCCACTTAATGTTAATAAATTAGGCATTTGTAAATGAGACCATTTCTATTTGCAAATTTGTAAATAGGGAGAGGCTGTAACATGGAGAGTACTGCCCTCTTCTGGTGGATTTGTTAGTGTAGTAAACTGCAAATACTGTGGATTGAAATTTGAAAAAAAAAAAAAATCTGTTAAAGTGGATGAACTGCAGTAAAAGAACTTGATTACACTTTTTTACGGTCCCTGCCACAGTGCATCAATGTTTCTCAAACCACTGATGGTCCACAAGACATCCCAAGTAGTCTGGGAGCAGTTGTGTTAATGCTTGTTTTTTCTTTGATGTTTCTTCAGCTACCTATGCTATGCACAATGTGTTTAAACAACATTTATATCATCTTCATGCCATTCCCTAGTTAGGACTGTGATGCTGCACCAATTCATGTATTTACATGTTCATTTACATGTTATTTTTTAAGGAAGAGAAGTGGTCCTCAGTCTGAAAAACGTTGAGAAACACTGATTGACATCATGTGGTTTGTATTATAAGCCTTTATGAATGTGATTATACAGTCTTGTGAATACAAGCTTCTTAGAAAGTGTTACCGAACGTTCTCCTTGAGCCTCCTTTATTTTTTTATTGGTGTATCATTGGTATACACACACACAGACAGACAGACACACACACACACACACACACACACACACACACACACACAGACACACACACACAGACACACACACACACACACAGACACACACATACACAGACACACACACACACACACACACACACACACAGACACAGACACACACACACACACACACACACACACACACACACAGACACACACACACACACACACACACACACACACAGACACACAGACACACAGACACACACACACAGACAGACACACACACACACACACACACACACACACACACACACAGACACACACACACACACACACACACACACACACACACACACACACACACACACACACACACACACACACACACACACACACACACACACACACACACACACACACACACACAGTATCATTAGGTAAGGGGGAGGTAGGCCTACCCAATAAAATTAAGACAGCAGAGTGGCATGCGCCAGTATTTTGCCAAAAATACAACAATTAAAAAAACAAGTGAACAGCGGGGTACCAGTGTCCTTTCTGAGGCTGTTATTGTGTACAAAAGAGCACCATTTTATTTTCAACCTTCTCTTCGTCACACATGCCGTACTGGCTTTGAATATGTGTTTATTTTTATCTACTATGCATCACGAGCTCCTCACTCGCTTTTTATACCTATGAGTTTACTCTGCCAAGTCCTCGTCATGTATTGTTTTTCTTTAAATGTCGTAGTGAAATGCTGGTGCCAGTGAACAATGAGAGGTGTAGCCTACAGAAACAAGTATGAGTAAGTGGAGATTATGAGAACATGTTTTATCAGTTATCTTAAACACTGGCGTCTGTGCTATAGTGTTACAGTTTATTTCTGTCCATACTAGTACATGAATCTCCATATAACTTTTTCCAGTAACACTTCCTTTTATGGTTCCTTTCTAGTGTATCTACATGTAACAACATGTAATATTATGTACTTTTTATCTACATTTTACATACATATCTAACCATAACAATGACCCTAACCCTATGGTACAGTGTAAGTACATATGTAATGTTACATATTGTTACACACTTTGTTACACTGTTGTTATATATTTGTTGTTATACCTAATTGATGTAACAGGGACAGTGAAATAAAGTGTAACCTATTATATAATATTTTAATATTGATAAGCTTATATGAAAATATATTATGGTTCAGGTTAATGTAACAGGGACAGTAAAATGAAGTGTTACTTGATTTCCTCTGCTTTCTCATGTTGCTGCTCAGTGCTCACAAACAAACCACTCAACTTAATTGAACAAGCCAGCAAGAGTACAGTGACATTTCTCCGAGTGTACACTGAGGAGTCACATCCTGTACCCTCCAGAGCTACGTAGCAAAAACAAATATAATTGAAGAGGCCCAATAATTGAAGTTATTTGGATGAAATTCAGATTTGGAGAGTCATTGGAGCAAGAGACAGGACTCCAAATTCAAATTTAGTTTTGACATAGTAAGTTGGAGTCTGGTTTGGTGAGATGCTGGGATATAAGAGCAGGGCAGAAGAGAAGACTTCCTTTTCCATCTCAGATACATCAGACAGTCAAACTGACACCGTGTCATCCATTTCAAAAGGCCCTTAAAATCCACCTCTTTAAACTTGCATTTCCTAGCTAATTATGACACACACACACACACACACACACACACACGCACACGCACGCACACGTGCGCAATGCACCATAATCGTGTGTGCGTGTGCGCACTGCGCATGTGCGCACACACACACGCACACACGATTATCTCTCCTGCTCTCTCAAAGTTCTTGTCCATGTAAAGAGTGTTTTCCTCCTCTGTAAGTGTTTACTGCATCTAATTTACCCAGAAAACTCAGACGATGTGCCTCTCCAGACCCTAGAAGAGCAAACAGAAATAGCCTGTTTAATTATTGATGTTTTTTAGATGAAGTCTGTGCATATTTAGAGGTCAACAGAAGAAATAACAAGAATCAAGATGTGTGATTGGTTCTGACAGTAAGTAGAGGTTTGGTTTCGTGAGATTATGCAGTACAAGACAGAGATAACAGAGATACACCTTACAGTACAACCAGAAACTACAAATAAATAAGGATGCTGTTATAATTAAGAAGTCCACAGTAAAAACGGGCATGGTCACAAAATGCCAAAACTAAGAAAATTTATTTTGATTTTAAGTTTGATTTTTGATTTGATTTCATAAGTAAATGCTATTTTAAAATGTGTCTAGCTGGAGACTATGCTTGTTTATGTACAGGATTACTTTTGAAAAAGCTGGAGTTTCAATGCAACTATGTCTGTTTTCCCTTGGACTTCTCAATTATATACAGTGATAAATAAATAAATCATTACATTAATAGCAAACAAATCAATGAATTAATGAGTTCACTGACTAAGTTATTGTTGTTATTCTTGCTCTAATTCCAGTGATTATTACTGGTGTGGGGAGCAGAGAGGGGGAGGAGAGAGACAAACAGCAACAGCGCGACCACAAATAGCTCTCGCTTCACACACACAGTTTACTGAGAACCAGAGACAGAAAAACAACCACACACATATTTAAAGGTGGATACACCAACACACACACACACACACACACACACACACACAAACAAGACACACATGCACACACACATAAACACAGATACACACACTTTACATTTACAGATGTATACACAGTGCATTTTACACACACACACACACACACACACACACACACACACACACACACACACACACACACAGAGAGAGAGAGAGAAAGACAAAGGACAGACAGAGAGAGAGCAGATATAAGTAACACACACACACACACACACACACACACACACACACACACACACACACACACACACACACACACACACACACACACACACACACACAATGCCAGTGAGTCATTCACCCTAAAAAAGTGCAGATCTGGATCATTACTGGGCCTCGAGTGTTCTATCTTTGCCAGCTGTCTCCCTCTCGGTGCTGTGACGGAGAGGCGAGGTGTGTTTCTGCCCATGCTTTTGTTCTTTGAGATGTTTACGTAGGGAGAAAAACGAGGAAGAAAAAAAGGGTAAACCTAACACTTTTTTATGATGTAGACACTACAAGCACATTCATAAGCTTTTATCAATGTGTTTATAAAGACTTATGAATACAAGCTTCATAGAAAGTGTGACTGGGTAAACTATAGCCTGCATGTCTGCGAACAGAAAATCTCAGGCTAAATGCAGTCTATACAGTAAAGAGTGTGTTTGTGTGTGTGTGTGTGTTACTTATCTCTGCTCTCTCTGTCTTTCTCTTTCTCTTTACCTCTCTCTCTCTCTCTCTCTCTCTCTCTCTCTCTCTCTCTCTCTCTCTCTCTGTGTGTGTGTGTGTGTGTGAGTGAGTGTTTCTGCCCATGCTTTTGTTCTTCAAGATGTTTACGTAGGGAGATGTGTTCTTCCTGCTGGTTCCTGTAAAGCCATGCTGATTGTCACTAGACCTGCTGAGTGGCTACCACAGCATCAGCGATGAGCACTTTGCCTGTCCTGTTATTGGTTAGCATGCACACACACACACACACACACACACACACACACACACACACACGCACTATCACTGTGTCTGTCTGCCTCCTCCATCCCCATAAACCCCCCCCCCCAGTGCTGCCCCACATCCATGGCTGAAGTGCCCTTGAGCAAGGCATCTAACCCATATATTGCTCTAGAGGGGACTGTCCCTGTACCTAATTCCAGGCCCACTGACGGTCTTGGCTGGGCCCGGGACAAGATAATCTGATGCCCCTCCGCCTCCTCCATATTCTATAATTTAAGAAGGGAACAGTTCTCGGCCCACTCTTTCCCTGGGCCCGGGACAAGAGACCCATTTGTCCACCCCTATCGGTGGGCCTGCCTAATTCACTGTGAGTCACTGTGGATAAGAGCTTTGGCTAAATGGAATGTAATGTAATCTAATTGATCTGACTGACCCACCCCCTGAGCTTGGGCCACTTCTCTCACTATGTGTCTCTGCCTGTCAGTACTTGATCCGTAGCGCCTGCCCTATCTGTTCTGCACATACACAGGACTTGTATGATATCTGGAATCAAACAGTTTTCAACAGCAATTTTCTAATCAATCGTTTATTTAGTGCTTGCATTGACAATCACAATCAGCACATCCCTGATTAATTAGCACATGCATTTCAAAACAGCAAAATGGTAAGAAGGCCTAGACAATTTCTGTTGGCGGACATGGTGTCACATTGTTAGATTGGCAGTAAGAACCATTTAATTTTCTAAATAAGGAATAAAATGTAGCCTTATAAGTGGACTGTGAAAATAAAACTGCCAGGCATTTCGCTTTGCTGTCAAGGATTTTAATGCTCTGGTACAGATTAAGCATTTGATTAAGGCACGTGCAGAACTGATTGGCTTGGTGGAACGCATCAGGTACAGACACTGCTTCTTTCCCTTTGTTACGAGGTAGAGTGTCGAGGTGCCTTACGAGTAGGCACACAGATGTAGCAGGAGGCAAGAGATTGCATTTGTGCCAGTTTATTTGTACACCACGAGTGATCAATGAGCCAGTGACTAACAAAACCAAAAGAAAAAGCCAAAAGAAATCGTAGAAAAATATATCTATAAACACTAACAGGCTGTGATAAGCCAACAAAAAAATATACAGAACTTTGCCAAAGGCTCAAATTCAAAAAGATCACAAAAATCAAATAACTCACTCAACTGAGGGTTTGGGAGCATAGAGACACACGTCCATCCACCAACAAGCTCCCCCTACAAATGAAAGTTACCCCATTATAACGGGTACCTGGCTCTCCCTGCAGGTGGACCATACCATCGTCAGTACAATCAGCAGGGGTGTTTCAGGCATATACAGGCAAAACTCTTAATTGTGATGTTTAAAATGGTACCAAATACATACAAATAATGTCAGGCTTTCTACAAAATGTCAGCAAACATTTACATGAACTCTGATCACTATTTCCAACACTGAAACCGATAATTAGTCTCACGAGGGTGCAACCATGCACGCTCGTGCACGTAACCAACAATATAACGTCTTCAAAACAGAGACGCACTCTTTTGGATGAACACGGAAGCGCTGCCACAACGGTAAGACATTTTTTAACAAGGCTAAGCAAACATTTCTAGAAGGACTTAGACACAAGAATGAAGACACGCTACTGAAAAGACAGAATCCTTTGTAACGGATATTTTTAAATAAACAAGTTGTGTGAGTGAACCGAAGTTCCGTGTTATTGTTTGTGCGCGAGTGTAGAATGTTTGCACGTAAATATCTGTTCAGCGAGTTAGACATGTGTGCACCCATGAAGTAACAACGACCAGACAAGATATACAGCATAACAGATGGCATACCACACGCGCAAAAGTTTACAGCAGTGCTTTAACCGACAGTAGCAGGTAGATAAAGGTTTGTATGGGGAGATGGTGTTGCACGTGAGTAATGGCGGCTGGAATTAGGACGCCGTGATGTCGAGCTCACAGGTTGCGGCATCACACCCTTCTTATAACACTCTCAACCATGGAGGTGTTACAACAACTGGAGAAAGGGAGGAAATCCCGCCCCGTTCACTTTAATAGGAAATGCTAGGCTGGGTGAATTCAGACAAAATTGAACGAGTTTTTCAAGTTTCAAAATGGAGTTTAATGGGGCTTATTCTCACCGCCATTGTACTTGTCAACTGTACACTTGTAACTGTAACTTGTAATTGTCAACTTAACGAGGGGCCCTTTCCCTGGGCCTGGGACAAGAGATCCGTTTGTGGCCCTTATCGGCCAATCAGCCTAGGGGAGATGGGGGAAAATATAATGCAATTTCTGGAAAATGCACCGAGGAAGTGCCTTGCTAATCGGCTAAATCCTGACCCCCTGCTCTCAACCCCCCACACTCTTCCACGTTCGGAGTTCCCTCTTCCGTCTGTTCTCTCGTCCGCATCTGATAGACCTGACTGAACTGGCGTTCTGTGCTTCCACGCTGTCAAAATGCCTCCCCACCTACTGTAGCCTGATTGAAGTTCCTCAGTCCTCAGTGTGTCCTTGGGGATCTAAGTGTTAGCCAAAGGAATGAATAACCATGTAAATAAAAACAAATGAGAAAATAAATACATAAATAAAGCGAATAAATTTGCTTGTTTGCTCTCGCTCCCCTGTCCTCAGCCGATCTTATCCATCTCATGCCAAATGTTCGTGCCAGGGCCTGCCTGCTGGCTCTCTGGGGGTGGCTCTCCCTCCCCCTTACACACACACACACATACACATATTCCCACACGCACACACACACATATTCCCGCATACAAACACACACACACACTCACTCGTGCACAGAGACAAGCACACACACACACACACACATACAAACACATACATCAACACACACAAACACATACATCAACACACAAACATACACACATGCACACACACAAACACACGGACACACACACATACACACACACACAAACATCCTTCCCCCTCGCTGTGCCATGCTGCCGCTCGACTCTTTGACAGATCTTCTTCATTTTCTTCATACCGCTCCAAACGGTCTGGTAGAGCATCAATCACTTCTTCGTCAAAGATAACGACGCAAAGCGGTAATAAATGAAACCGGCAGGAAAAAATTAAGAGAAAAAAACGGCAAAAGCTCATGAATTGAATTGATGTTGCTTGCACACACTTAAAGGAAAATGGATTACCTGACGCCATGAAGTAGCTTGCAATTCTCAGGCTAAGCTTGGTGTAGGTCAGTGTCACCGACTGAACACTCATAATGACACTTAAGGAGTTTGGAGTGGTTGAGTATAACCAAGGTCATTCTGTGCAGTCCAGCCCCCAGGCTCAGGACAGGGAGGAAGATGCGCTACCAAGTGAGCTAAAAGCTAGGCTATTAGTTAAGTCAATACGGTATCCCCTGGAGGTTTACTAATGTCGTAATGCTAGGCTAGGAGGTTTACTTATGTTGTAATGCTAGGCTAGGAGGTTTACTAATGTCGTAGTACTGGGCTAGGAGGTTTACTAATGTCGTAATGCTAGGCTAGGAGGTTTACTAATGTCGTAATGCTAGGCTAGAAAGTTTACTAATGTCGCAATGCTAGGCTAGCTGGCATTTGGTTGAGGCAGTGCAGTGTCATACTGTCTCAAAGATGTTCTGGACATGCATAGAAACCTACCACAGAGACTAATAAAAGCGTAGGCATGTGATAGATGTCAGTGGCGCCGCCAGGCGTACGGCCGTACGCACCAGGCGTACCTTGGGGAGAGAGATGTGTTTTTTTTTTTATTTTTTTTTTAATTATTATTATTATTATTGTTGTTGTCACCGAATGTTTTGGCAATGCAACATATGATGTCATGCGAATAAAGCGCATTACATTTAAATTGATTTTGAAAGAGACAGAGAGAAGTAGAGAACTGGGCGCGATTTAAAGCACCGAGTTTATACGAAAACACTTACAGTATCCTTTTGGCGGCTACCCCTCCCCCACTCTCATGAAACAAATGATACATTAGTCAAGAATTCCATTGCAGACTACCTCCAGTCAACTACTGTAGACAATGCACAACTGGACGAGGCCCAGGTCCTGGTTGCTCAAACAGTGAGGACTGCTCGCATCCAGAATATACCAACATGCTTGGCTTGTAATAAAAGAACTCAGGTTAATGTAATTAAAGTGCAATAGCAATTGTAAAATTAAACTAAGCAAGACGTCAGTATCACTAGCAAGAAAACAAGTGGATCATAGCTGCCCCAACTTAAGGTATGACAGCGGGTTTCCTTTATAATATGCCCGCCGTGGCACTAGTTACCAAGACAGTCACAACACGATAAATGTTATTTTCATTGTATCTTAAGTCATTTCACGTAGGATTTACCGTCTATTTATTGTGACTTCTACTAGCGTCAAATCCATAGCATCACGGGCTATCTGACAGCTAGCACCCCCTTAAGAAAGGCGCACTTTTGACCGCGCCTAAACCTTTAGCTAGTAGCCTAATAATCTGTTGAATATACAGATTATAATCTGTTGAACAAGGGGGGTTGTAGTGTTTTTGATTGCAACTTAATTTACAACGTAGTTCTGTAGACGTCCTTGAATTTACTTTGTTGTTGGCAATGTGTATAGCTGACAATTTAACAGTGTCTTTCTGCTGGGTTGCATACTGTGGTCACACAGAGTTTATGCTTAGTGTGCCAGGCAAACACGTCTTCTGGAAAGCCGTAAAGCTATACCGACGCCTGATTCATATGGATTCATGTTCGAAGCAGCACACTCTGGTTGTTTCAATGCCTATGTTATGCATGGGTTGTGCTATGCTATGTTGCTAACTGGAAACATTTAGTACTGCAGCAATATTTTTTTTTTTTCTTGTTTGGGGTACCTCGGACCCTTTTCTATTTTTTCACTAGTGTTTATTGTTCATGTGTAGTTTACGTATCACGTATGTTCATATTGTTCATCTTCAAGTTCAAGTTAGTCGTTGTGTTGTATATAGATTGACCCTTCATAGAAAAAAAGCAGCATAGCCTGCAGCACGCATGCTTTTTTTTTGGGGGGGGGGGGGGGGTCACACACAGCTAGTGCGTACCTTACAGTTAAATCCTGCAGGCGCCCCTGATAGATGTAGTGTGTGTGTATGTGTGTGTGTGTGTGTGTGTATTTGTAACACCATGACGATAATGTCTAGGACCATGCTGTCTGACTTACTCATCTTAACTTAATTTCTCCAACACGCAATAAAAGACTCATGGCCCAACAGAGACGCCGTTATAATTGTGTTTATGATTATGATGTGTTTTCTTTTATGTGGTGTGATTTGCCCTCGCCTCATCTTTAGCGTGTAATGAATGTGTAGTCATCAGGCTGTGTTTCAACCCACGTAGCCTCCACTGAGATGCCCATTCTCTTTGCCAGACATCTTTGAGCCGTCCTATGAAATCTTTAACGGCATTAAATTGCATCAATTAAGGCTGTGTGTGTGTTTCATTTTTTTAATGAAAAAAAAATTAAGAAATTAAGACACCATTCTTGGGGCCACCTCAGGCAAATGCATAAGTGAGATGTCCTCCAGAGGAAGGAGTTTTCACAAGGGCGTATTTGAACGAGGTCAATTATGCGAACTCACTGTCACGCAAAAGCACTCCGAATCACTCTGCTGATAATAGTCCTCAAAGTCATCAAGTGTGATCCATGTGCAACCTTGTAATGTCCACTCTAAAGTTCTTAGCATGGTGCTACATGTCAAGCTGTTGATTATCATTTTGTGTATTAATACATGCACTTCTCTTACCCTTTATACACATACGCATACATACACATACACACACTCACATACGGACACACACACACTTTTTTCCTCCTCTCTCTTTCTGTCTCTCTCACACACACACATGCACACACACTCAGACACTCACTCACTCTATCTCACAAACACAAACAAAATTCTCCTGGGCCTTCATTCCCATTTAATCATCCCCTATTTTTGTCTTATTAGTGATCTTTCACGCATACACTATCGTTCTCCTCCTCCATCCTCTCCTCTCCTGTCATTGCTGCCAGAGAGGAGAAGTGTGGGGGGACAAAATAGGACAGAAAAAAGGGCCAGGGAGAAGAGAACAGAAGAGAAAAGAAGAGAATTGATTGATATTGATGACAATTGCCATGAGTGAGTTTCAGGCTGACCTCTGCTGTGTGATGCCATCCTATTTCATGTTCCATACCAATAATAATAAGAAGAAAATGGTTCAACTGTTCAGCAGTTTTTATTCACACGTCTTCACCATCATCATCATCATCATCATCATCATCATCAAACAATCAAGCATGTCCAAATTATTATGCCTAAAGTTCAAGTACAGTATTTAATGCTTGATATTCTAATTTTAACTGCCAGTTTTAAAGATCTGAGCAATCTGACAGATCCATTAAATCGTTTTTGAACATGTGCTACATTTTTACATATGAACTGTTCTTGTTACTATGCACTAACAGATTAATTGATCTGACCATTTTGCTAAAATATGTCAGTAGACAGGTAAATCTAATTGTTAAACTCGAATACTGTATTTATATTTGTGTATTTTCTTGTGACTAGAGAAAAGACCACTGGAAAGATTTCTGCAAGGTGTTCGTCATTTTGAGCGCCAACAAGGCTTTTTGACTAAAGACTTAGTAGGAAGCTTGCAGATGTAAATGGAAAGTGGGCAGAGGTGTCAATTCTGGCTTCAGAAAAAAAAAAAAAAAAACCTTTTGTATTCTTTTTCCCAGCTGTGGCCTAGTGGTTAGAGAGCTGGTCTTGGGATTGGAGGGTTGCAGGTTTGAATCCCATTCCAGTAGAAAGAATGGGGGTGGGGGAGTAAACGATTAGTGCTCTCCTGCACCCTCATCAATGGCTGAAGTGCCCTTGAGCAAGGCATCTAACCCCACATTGCTCCAGGGACTGTAACTGAAACCCCGAACCTAAATAACTGAGTTGCTAAGTGTAATGTAATGTGATTTCAATAATCAGTCAGTCTACCTGTCTGATGATTTGTGTACTCATTGGAATTTCGCTGGTTCTGAAAATGGTTGGCTGAAATATGTGACTTTCTAAAGCTGGGATGGACACCTCTGGTAGTGACTGCAGGCTGGCACTAGCTGGTAAACGTCCCTATCCATTTTTAAGTCTTTAGTTTGGCCCAAACCTGTACAGTGTGTATAGTGTAATGCTGTACAGTGTGTAGCCAAAATCATTTGTGTGGAGTTTTTGTGCTCTGCTCCATCCTTTCAGTTTAGATTGTGACACTCGTAAACTGTTGTCATGGTAACGTAAAATAAGGCAGCAAGGGTTTTTTCCTACTGTTTGAGCACACAAATATGGTGCACAATTGTACTAACATTTCCAAGCATTTCTCAGACAACCCACTTTCCTCCCAACAAGAAGCTTTTTCACAGAGCAGTCAAGAAAACATAAACTATAGGAACAGAAGTAACATCACAACAAACAAAACCAGCTGTACAGAAAAGCCTCTGAAAACATCTCACAACTTGTGCTTCTGAGTTTTTGTCGGATGTTTGGCAAACTCATTGCGAATAGGCTTGCTTTGCAAAGAACAGAAAAAGCACAAAGGACATAGATTTTTTTTACCTGATGAGATCCACTATACTGCGACATGGCACATATTTACCTATGTAATGCTGTAGAGTCTGTGTTTACAAGGGCTTTGTGCCCAAACCACAACATTTGTTTGACAAGCAAACTGACAATTTATTTCATTTTTTTTTATTTTTCTCATGGCTCTAAATCTTCAAAGTCTTATCTCTGATTTAAGGCTGTGTGTCTGTGTAGGCCTTTGGGTGTCTGACTAACTATAGTCACCAAGATTTTACTTTGCTGAGTAAACACCCTTTCATGAACGCATTCATATTTCAGAGATGTTTTTTATGCACTTTGTTTCTAATATGACTTAGATAGAATAGAATAGAATAGAACTTCTGGTTTCCAGATCAGTGTATCAGTGAAGAAAACTTATAGTTTTGGCCTCCTTTTCTTGGGACAATGAGACTTTAGGATTGAGTCTGTGCCCTGTACTGTAACGTGCATAACTGCCAACGTTTGAGATTGCTATAATGCATTGATCATAATGCATTTCACTATGATGTAATATATGGAATGTAGGTTTTATGAAGTCTGTGGGAATCACTTTGATATATTGTTTTATAGTCTTGCTTGTATATATTGCTGTAAATCTGAACCTATTGCAATTCTACCTCTATTTTTACCTATTTCTATTCTTATATACTGCTTCTTCTTGTTCATCGGTGGGCTGTTCCGAACAACATGTCACTATACTTTGCATAGTGACAATAAAGATTTCTATTCTACTACTCTTCGAATTGTTTTTGTGTACATGAAGTGTGCACTAGCAGGTCACGTCATCACATGCTACAGTATATAAATAAAGCCTGTGTTGCATGGCCTGTCCATGAATTCACTCACATAGATTTCTAGGCTAACATTGATGACTTAAAAAAAAAAAAAAAACTACTCTGTTCAGTACCAACCAGTCAAAACTATTTGCAATCAATCTCTTAAGCAGTCCATAGCGGGTAAAGTTCTACTCTGGGTGATGTGTGGGTGTTTTCAAATTGCTATTGACAAGAAATCTTTTGATCATAATGTACTGTGCTCATTCTCAGACATGTAGGCCTAATTAAGTAAACTCATTTAAGTAGTGTGAATGTGGGCTGTTGACAATTAAAACAGAAAAGTTTATCTTTACAGAGCGAGTTGTGCAGTAGCCTTCTGACTTTTGGCTAAAAAAATGTCAAAAGCCCTGTATCAGTGAAATGTGCCATTTGCATTTAGCCTCCTACATACTGTAGTGTAGAGTGTCTGAGGGTGGGTGTTTTCAGATAAAACAAAATGTTTATTCTAATGCGTAGACTGCTTCTCAGGAATGTAGGCCCAATTAAGCTAAATTGCTTCATCGTCTGTAATTGGGATGATGGTGACGCAGGTGGTAGAAGTGCCCTTCGGCACCTTGCATGGCCATCGCTGTGTGAGTCGGCAGCTGTGACCTACTGGTCAGGGCTACGGCCTTAAAGGAGAAATTCGGTGTAAAATGAAAATTGGCATGTTAAAACATCATACCGAGTTGGTATGTTTGCTGAGGAGAAAATTACCGATGGAGTGTGGAGTTTCTTCGAGCTGTTTTAATGGTATAATAATAGCGTAATCTTCACACTTCACGGGACAAACGGTAAAAAACAGTTAAGTTCTGAATGCAACAGGCTAACTCAATTTTGCTCCTCAGCAAACATACCAACTCGGTATGGTGTTTTAACATGCCAATTTTCATTTTACACAGAATTTCTCCTTTAAATGTGAAGCTTTGCAGGTTTGATCCCCGACTGGAGCAAGGCACCTAACCCCACACTGCTCCCCGGGTGTGCTGCAGGCAGACAGCCCGCTGCTCCTGGTTAGTGTGTGCTTCAGTGTAATTCACTAATTCAGGAATTGGGATGAATGCAGAGAACCAAGTTCCCTCAAGGGATAAATAAACTTAAAAAGATGTGGGCTGTAAAAAAAGTGTATTATCTTTGGAAAACAAGTTTTGTTTTCTAAAGATAATGAACTCATTATCCTGCGGTGTCAAGGGAAAGGCATTTAAATAGTAATAATCACAATAATAATTGAAAGAACTATTTTTGGCTTCAGTTATTAAAAACACCCACGGCAGATTTGAAAAATTGTGGTAACTGTGGCATTTTTTGATGGCTTATATGCCTTTTACCATCCTTAATTTGGCTCACTCCTCTGTCAGAACAGTGGTTTGAGCTCACGGTTAGTCATTAAGGGTGAATAGATTTGCAAGACTTTCATCTGATGCAAATTCCAACCACTTGCTTCACGTCAGCATAGGGCGTCAAGTTAGAAAGGGAAAAAAGATACAGCTCATTAGAATAGAGGTGACTGTAAGAAACCCCACAGTAATGAGCGAGCTGTTCTCCTCTGAAGCATATATGATGAAACTGGAGGTGATGTGATCTTCAATTTGGGTGCACTGAAGTCAGACCCACCCTCTGCATAGGCGAAGCACTGCTTCCTGAGTGCAGTGATTACACGCAACAGTGCGGCCTGCCATGTAATAAGACAAGAGTTCAAGTAGTCAGTGAAGCAAATAAGTATAGCAGTGCTTCACTAAGATGACAATATAGCTGTGAATCTACTTTTAAGAATCCCGTGTCTCATCTTACATTTGTCATATAAGAACTCTCGGATGTTGTTAAAAAGCCTATTTTGTCACTGATAGGAGCTAAAAGGTAGCTGATGTAACCCACTTTTAGTGAATTTTGAGCATGGGCCAGAAGCAGGGGGTGTAAGACTGGGATTTTTTACACAATATCTAATCTCCCAAAACGTGGAATTTTTCCTCAACCCTTCAGCAGGTACCATCTCACTGTTCAACATTCTAAACACATTATGAAGAATTCTAAAGACCGTGTCAGTCTATTGCCTTAAATTTGAAATCTTAGAATATTTGTTGATGAGAGCATTCTTTTATGGGGATTTCCAAATCTCTATGCTGGTTTGGACCACAGTAATCATGAGCTGATAAATTTCAGAAAAAGGGTTTATCCACCTCTCAACAGAGTTTATCTACCCATCAATACAGTTCATCCACCCTACAGTAGAATTTGTGTACCAAACACAATTTCTAACATTCCAAAATCACACTGTGTCATTTATATGTGCACTACAGACTATTGAAATGCACTGTGACTGTTCAAACATGCTTTGCATGTCTTTTTGCAAAATATCTTGTGTTGCACCATGCATCCACCTCACCGTGATCACCAAATTCACATTTTACCCACCTCTGATTTTACCACTACAGCCTGCTCCCAACATTCCTGTCACACCGGTGTGCCGGTACACCCTTGAAGCTGTCACCTCATAATATGTACCATCATGGAAGCAATACACACACAGGCTACACCCACACATAGCACCTTTTCATCTAACAACCTTGACCCTCGTTTAAAAACAGGGTGTATTTCTGACAAGGGTAAATCATTAATGAAGACTTGCTCTCTCTTTCCCTCGTCTAAATGTGCTCTCCTTTATTCTTAGATCATCTTTGATCCGCTCTAATTGGTGGCATTGGCTCTGTGTGAGGCAGGGTCAATGCGGGCTCTCCAGTGGTCGTGCCATTTCAAGGCTCGCTTCATTAATGGCTGTCTAGAAAAACACTGCTGTTAAAAATAATAATATCCATTGGGCCTAGCAGGCACACACCTTCAGGTACAGAAGCCCCATCACTCTGCAGAGTTTTTCATTAGGAGGGCAAATAACAAACAGAGACATGATACCTGCAAGCGGCTTTGCCTCTGATCTGTTGCCTGTTTTAACCCATGTGGTTGTCTTGGTGGCAGATGGTGCGTGTGTGTGTGTGTGTGTGTGTGTGTGTGTCAGGGTGTGTGTGTGTCAGGGTGTGTGTGTGTCAGGGTGTGTGTGTGACGCACATGTTTCTGTGTGTATGAGTGGGTTGGTGCGTGTGGGCACAGAGAAATGAATGCGTGCGCAAGTGCTGCACAGAAAAGCACAGACCATGTCATATCCACAATGTTCTGACTTCTAAAATGTCAAAAGGACCCAACTGCATTGCAGTAATTGGGATAAGGGAAAATATATTGTTTATGAATGTGCAATAAGGGATCAATTTTACCAGCACTTTATTTGTACACTCACCCAAATAACCCCCACACTAATTTCTTTCACTGCGGTTTAATAGCTAAAACGTTCCAGGATGCCCACACAACATTGGAAGGAACAGGCCGATCTAGCCACAGTTTCCCTGTCTCATGGGCAAGGTTCAGCATATTAAAATCAATAAAGAGCCATAAAAGATGTGAAGTTTGGATACATTTTGTTAGAATTAGAACAATTTTCCCATGTACAGTTTGTCATTACATACCCTATAACCCTTATTTCTGTGTTGTGTCAAATGCTCTGTTTACTGCAATTGTAAGTGGCTTTGGATAATACGCGGTGCTAAATGTAATATAAGGATTAGATGTAAATCTTTTTTTATCAGGTTCTCGTCTTAATAACAGTTTTACGAAAACTCTCAAATCAGGTAAAAACTTAATGGGGATCAATCCGAAGAGGACAAGAGAATAACAGAGACTTCATCCACAGAATGGGCGGTAATGATGACATCATTGGGTCTACGCGTGCGTATGATGTCACGCTGCCTGATGTTGGAATAAGGAAGTAAAGAATATTTTGCCAAGCAATGCAATATGCCCGAGTATAACATACGCTAAACGAATACTCAGGTTAAACTGTGTGACGGCTACAATGTATGAAGAAACAGCTTGTAGAGGTACTCGTCGAATTGCCTTGTGCGCAACATGAAAGTTTTTGTTTCGTTTCGCGTTTGACATCTTGCCGAGGTCTTGCAGAGGATGGAAAAACTTGGTTCTAAAGTGATCCTCTACTCGGGGATTATTGGGATTCTGGCTGTTGTGGTCGTATTTGCTCAGTGTGTTGGTAAGATATAGGATATTTCATGGGATATTTGCATGGTCAGTGGTTGTCCGCCATCTACAATAAACAAAGAACTACACTTGCGAGTTATCTTCACGCAAACAGCTGTAAAGGGCTCCTTGACAAAGCAGTTCTGTGGGCCTACTGTAAAGACGACTGTTGACGTTTTAAAGTTGACATGTCCAATGACATGTCTCCTATGTGACTCTAAATTTAAACGTTTAGTTTCTTTAAACATTGCACATTTCTCGCTTTAGAACTGGCTGGTTCAGTGTAGTCTCTTTAAATGTCTTAAAGGAAAAAAAGAAAGTCAAAAGAAAAACAAACAAAAAAACGGGCAGAAAGCTATTGTAGTGCCCTTGTTCGTTTGAAATGGTATTACAGCGCCATCATGTGAAATATTTACATAACTGCAACTTCTCTGTTTTGTAACAGGACTGTCTGGAGTGGTATGTCCTCTGTCAACTGCTTTCGGATTGCTGTCTGTCGGTGGAATGGCTTTGGTCTGGAGAGACATCAGATGGAGAGTGAAGGGAGAAAACCGCACTGTTGGTAGTCTCCTTAGCCAGTACTTTGCCGTGAAGTTGGTGGGTTGGCTTGGGAAGAGACAGAGAGCCAATTTGGAGGCTGATACACAAGACGTTAGGCGTGCGCAAGAGGAGACGCTCTTGAGGCGGCTGCAAAAGAACAAAAACACATTGTATGGGAAACAGTACGAGTTCGGTTCGATTAAAGGTAAGGACCCCATGCAACACAACCCACACAGTACAACAAATGATCAAATAGCGACAGCATTTCCAAACAGGTGTAGGTGTAGACGACGTCCTACGTTGGGTAGCCACAATAAAAGTTTTCTGCATCTGCCCCCCTTGGAAACATATGGCCAACATATGTCACGAAGTGTGACATGATGAAGGACAATTGCTTTATAATTATTGTACGCTTGCGGGGTTCTGTTCAGATTGAATGAAACTGCAATTCACATGTTGTGTAAGTTCTGCAGCGGATGGCCCCGCCCCTTAAAGTGACGGCTACATACACGTGGTTGTCAGTGAGTTCGACTGAAGGTTTTGTAGCTGGTGTTAACCACAGGAGCCAGTTCTCTTAATTACTCAGTTCTCAGTATATAATTTTCGACTTTATTGTCTGTCTGTCAGCACCACACAGTCTTTGCATTTAGGCTGATGTAAGCAAGGACTGCTTCTGCTTGCCATTATTTTAATAGGTCGATTGTATTTGTTGTTCATGAAAAGATGGCGTAAACATAACCAAAGCTTTGGCCGTACACACAACAGACTACAATATTTCATGAAGGTATGGCAGCACTGAGCAGATTTGTAAACATATTGTTAAGCAAGAATAAGGCATGCACTAGTAAAGCATTAGTACTTAGTATATCCTAAGTATTTATTAATGTTCCTTCCGCTTTGGTAGGTTGTACGACAGTGTTATTTTTTACTTGGCTTTCTTTTAAAAATGTCATGTTGTGTTGTACCAGTATGTATAAGTGTTGTCTTCTTTTGTATTGCATTGTATTTGAGGAGTCCATGGGGAAAACGTGCAGGTCATATATTTGCAGAAACTGGAAAAATGTCATTTATTTATTAATTTTTGTTTTTTTAAGCAAATGCCAAATGCTTCTAGCTCAACACTATTTTTGAAAGAGCTGGGGTTTCAGTGCAACTACCGACAGGGAAAGTAATTTGAAAAATGTGAATTTGTGACTGTGCTGTTTTTTTCCATGGACTCCTCATTTGCTATTTACCTTTAGCGGTAACCCCTCATGCTACTGTCTACCTGTACTGGCTTTACTGCAGATTGTGAAGCGTTCCGCCAGCGCCACCCGGTGACAGGCTACGAGCACTACAGGGAGCTGGTGCAGCGGGTGGCCAAGGGGGAGGAGGGGGTCCTCATCGCCGATCGCCCGCTCGTCCTGGCCATGACCTCGGGCACCTCAGGGCAGAGCAGCATGCTGCTGAGCACCAGGGACACCAACACTGAGTTCTTCCTGCAGGTGGGGCACTGTGATGGCTTAGGCTTGATTCACACCAAACACTCTGCGTATACAGCGCGTGCCCGTTTTCTGTCCGTATTCGTTTAGAATGCATGTTAACAAATTAGACTATTCCCACCGCATGCGTATTCTGTCACTATACAAGCATATTGTACACAGATACGTGCTGTACACGCTCAGGTCAGTCACTGCGTGCACATGGACGAGCTGAATCCGATTGGAAATGGTTTGGGATCGTATCGAATTCATGTGCACAGGCTAAAGATCGTATAGGGATTGGTTTCGCGAATCCGATTGCAACCCCTGGCTTAAGCCGATGTTAATCTGCTTGGTGCCGCCTTGTGCACGGTATTGGTTTGGATTCGCGTACTGCGCATGTAAGACCACTCGATCCTAGAAGCTTCTGTCCCTGATTTTCATCCATACTGAACGTCGAGGCTTTCTAGCGCCTGCTCTCAACAAGTCTCATTGTCCTCAATTGCTTGTAATATCAAACGCCGACGGCACAGTTTATGTCGTATCAAGGAAACCAAAAACGCTGTTTGTTCTTTTATATGGACTTCCAAACAAAGGAGAATGCACAACATGCATGCAAATGCTGCTCTGTCAACCTCCTCGAGTGCTATCTTTGTTTTGTATGCCGCCAGATAGTTTGTTTATTTTCTTTTTAGCAGCCGTCAACCTGAAGTAGTTCTAACACCACTTGTTGAAAGGAATACAGCGCCATCTAGCGTAGCGGAAACGGCCAGATCTCTGACCATTATCTGCTTACACGAACTCTCATGTGCACAGGGATTTGGGACAGACCACCCGTTGGGTAGCAACACCCAATCCAATACCAATCCAATCCGATCCTACCATGTGCCCGTAGTCAGTGTGAATCAGGCCTTAGAGTTGTTTTGAGGGGCAGTGCAGTGGCTATGGAGCGCTTTAAAGCAAAGCTAAGTATGTTTCCAAAATCATTTCCGTGGTTCATCAACTCCTAACAGGGTAAACGGCACTTTTGAATTCGCTTTTTGGCCCTCTGTGGGCTATAATCGCACTATGCAAGTTTGCAAAAGCGGGTTGCCGATTTGTAGTTCAAATGAGACACAAGAAAGATAGTACCACTTCCAAACTGTAGGGTGACTGAAGAGGAAAAGTACTTTATTGCTGCTTTACACCTACCAATGACTGTACAGTGGCAATCAAAATTATTCAACTGCCACAGTGGAAGAAAGCAGGATATGCTGAACAAAAGACTGTTGGATGAAATAAAACATGATGCTGTAGGCCTGCTTTGCTTCCTGTAGCATTGTAAATTTGTAGTATGTCAAAGGGAAGATGGATTCATTCACAAGTCACACAAAATCCAGTGAGAAAAGATTATGCTCTCTGTAAGAAAGCAGAAAGCAACTGGGTGAGGGTGGACCTTTCCACTGACAGTAATTTCTTCCTCTCTCTCTCTCTCTGCTTCTCCTTCTCTCTTTCTTTCTCTCTCTCTCTCTCTCTTCCCCTCTCTCTCCCCCTCTCCCCTTTTTCTCTGTCTCTCTCTCTCTCTTCTCCTCTCTCCCTCCTTTTCTTTCTTTCTCTCTTTCTCTCTCTCTCTTCTCCTCTCTCTCTCCCTCTCCCCTTCTTTCTCTGTCTCTCTCTCTCTTTCTCTCTTCTCCTCTCTCTCTCCCCCTCCTTTTCTTTCTTTCTCTCTCTCTCTCCCTCCCTCTCTCTCTTCCCCTCTCTCTCTCTCCCTCTCCCCTTCTTTCTCTGTCTCTCTCTCTTTCTGTCTTCTCCTCTCTCTCTCCCTCCTTTTCTTTCTTTCTGTCTTTCTCTTTCTCTCTCTCTCTCTCCATGCAGGGTGTGTGTGTGTGTCTGGACGCCATGCGACGAGCCTTCCCCGCCACCGAGAGCCTCCAGCGCACGCTCAAGCTCTTCTACACGCCCACGCTGCGCCACTCGGAGGCGGGCATCCCCATCGGCCCCAACTCCTCCACGCCGGCCTCCTCCCGCCACATGCTCCACCTCTACACCACCCCCGAGCCCGCCTTCAGGGTGCCCAGCGAGAGGGACGCCCTCTACCTCCACCTGCTCTTCGCACTCAAGGACCACAGCACGGGCACCATCGAATCCAACTTCGCCTCCACCGTCTTCTATGCATTCAGGGCCCTGCAGGTAATTTGGTGGACACAGGCCTATTTACCATGGAGGTATTATAGCTCTACTGCAGCACTATTTATTGGTATATGTGTGAGAAAAGTGAACATTTTTGTTTTATCCTGTAAACTACTGACAACATTTCTCCCAAATTTCAAATTCAACTGACACTGGAAAGGAATGGCTGTCATACATGTAGAGATGCTTATTTTAGGAAATTTTGCAGTGGTCTCTTAATTTTTTCCAGAGCTGTATAATAACTGGAGAAAGGAAGGAAGTCCTGCCAACATTCATTTCAATGGGAAATGCTAGGCTAGTGAAAAATTGAACGAATTTTTCAAGTTTCAAAATATGAAAAATGGAGTTTCATGGGGCTTATTCCTGTCGCCATTGTACTTAGCCAACTGATTGTCATGTTACTTATTGATCTGAGGTAGAGCAAAAAGCTACATCGAGGAATTTCTTAACAACCAAATGAGGTTCTGAAAGCTGCAATCTTAGGCAATTTATTCTGTAAATATAGATATTTATATACAGTATAAACAAGTGCATTTTTGAAGTACATTTGTGTGCCTAATATGTGTGTTCAGTGTTGTGTATGTGCGTTTGAGTGTGTGTGCATGAGTTTTTAAGCATCAGTAACTATGTTTGCCTGCAACACTGCGCCCCCATCCGTGTCTCTCTACACAGGAGCGCTGGGACGAGCTTCTGGCAGACATAGAGCTGGGCCGGGTGAGCCCAGACCTGCAGCTGGAGCCAGAGGTCCGCTCGGCGCTGGAGAGGCTGGTGGTAGCGGCCCCTGGGCGGGCGGCGGAGCTACGGGCCCATGGAGAAGGGGGGTTCGAGGGCATCGCTCGGCGGGTCTGGCCCCAGCTCAACCTGGTGCTGGCCGTGGACTCGGGATCCAATCAGATCTACGGGGAGATGCTGAGGCAGCACTACTGCAAAGGCGTGCCCTTCTACTCGCCCTTCTACGCTGCCACTGAAGGTGTGTGTGTGTGTTTGTATGTGTGTGTATGTGTGTGTGTGTGTGTGTGTGTGTGTGTGTGTGTGTATGTTTGTAGTGATGGTTGGTGTACATGAACATGTCTAATTAATGTAACAAGTGCAATAGTTCTGTTTTAACAGCTTTGCTATTATACAGTATGTTTGTTTGTGTCTGTGTGTTTATTTGTGTGTGTGGGGAGGGGGCTGATGATGAAGTCATACATGTTTCCAAGTGTGTGTGTGTGTAATATTTATTTATGCAGACAAAGCTGAGATAAAAGTGCATAGAATTGACTATTTTGGGCATGTCAAACAACACCACTTCACTTCAACATCATAACACACAGTCTCAGTTCCAGGCGGAAACCACAGTGAAAATTGAGTGTGGAGAAAAGGAAACATGGGCTGAGCCAGAAAGCAAAAAACCCTCCAGATTTTGGAAAAAAAAAGCAGTGGCTACGGGTCCGGAATTTCGTACCAGTAGATGTAAGGATATTGGTCCGGAACCTATTCTCTGAAACCTTATTGGCCCATATTGTTTCGGACGAATACATGTATAGTTATAGGTCCGGAACTTGTAATCTGTACAATACTTACGCAGGGTTCTCACAGATTTATCAGATAAAAATTCCCTCCTTACCCCAAACCTAACCCTAACCTTAATCCTAGATTCCGTTAATTTGAGTTTCTGTACCAGTAATACCAGTTCTATGGACACGGAACCTACTGTACCAGTAGCCATTTCGAAAACAAAAAATCCTACCCAAACCGTACCCTGCTGTGTAAGAGTAGGGTTAATTAATGTACAGTGTACGTGTAATAGTTCTGTTGTTCTAACAGCTGTGTTTGTTTGTGTTTGTGTGTTTTGTATGTCTATGTAGGTCTCATCGGAGTGAACCTGTGGCCTGAGCAGGAGTCTAGGCAGTACCTGCTGTGCCCACGATCCATGTTTTGCGAGTTCATGCCCGAGGCCTCCCTGGACGAGGAGAACCCCCCGACACTCCTCATGGACCAGGTGCAGGAGGGACAGAACTACGAGCTGGTAGTCACCAATGCTTCTGGGCTCTTCAGGTAGGGGGCACTCCTCTTAAAGCAACACTAAGTAGTTTTTTCAACCTTAAAATCATGTTAACAGAATGGTTTCAGTGGGTCATCAATTTAAATAGTAACTGGATGAAAGGCACTTCTAAATTCACTTTGCTACCCTCCATGGGCTGTAACCACTATAAGTAAGTTTGGAGGAGCAGGTCGTCTCCCTGTAGTTCTCTATGAGAGACAATTCCACTTCCAACCTGTAGGGTGACCGAAGATGAAAACTACTTTGTGTTGCTTTAAGGACTATTTCAAGGTGTCTCAAAATTTCTGGTAAAGTTTCCAACTTTAAGCCATGAATGAACTCTCCATCATCTGCATTATATTGGAATATGTCATCCAGAGTACTGTAGATACATGATAAACTGAATGAACATATAATAATCTAACATTACAATAACAAGTGTACTTAACATTGCATGTATGGGAGAGTTGCTCTGTGGAAAGTTGTTGGCAGGAAACAAATTGTACATTTACAATTTCATTTAAGTTATGACTGATTTTTGAAAATGTGGGTTTGTCTTTCTCTCGTAAGATATCGTATTGGTGACATCATTAAGATTGTTGGGTTCCACAACAAGTGCCCCGTGGTTGAGTTTCAATACAGGTAATGCAAAACAAGTTATTCTCTCTCTTTCTCTCTCTCTCTCTTTCTCTCTCTCTCTCTATGTTTCTCTTTCTCTCTGTTTCTCTCTCTGCCTGTCTGTCTCTCTGTCTTTGTATCTCTGTTGCTCTTTGTGGTGTACTAACTTGTGCTGACTATATCATCCTCCTGTGTTTGTATGTGTGTGTGTGTGTGTGTGTGTGTGTGTGTGTGTGTGTGTGTGTGTGTGTGTGTGTGTGTGTGTGTGTGTATGTGTATGTGTGTATTGCCTGTATCATGTGCGTGGCTAGCACCTCCTCGTGTGTTGATTAAGTGCACTGGCTCACACTCCTCAGGCGAGGCCAGATGCTGAATGTGCGGGGTGAGAAGGTGTCCGAGTCCTTATTCCTGGGGGCGCTGAAGCGTGCTGTGGCTCTGTGGCCTGGAGCCAAGCTGGTGGACTACTGCTGCGCTGAGAGTGGCATTCTGGGTAATGTACATCTGGGTAACCTTGACATCTGGGTAACCTCCTCATGTGAAGACCTTTCCATGTAGACATGTGATTTAGTTCATTGGGAGGGTAGCACTTCAAATAAAATACTCTTTATGAAAGATTGATTTTGCATTTGTTCATAACTAGGAATGTTAAAGCAGACAGAGAGGATGATAGACCAACAGACAGAAGCAGAGGCAAGCAGAAAGAAAAACAACAGATAGCATAAAAACTAACAGACGGACATACAGACAGACGGACATACAGACAGCCAATACATAAACAGACAGATGGATGTACATATGTTAATGAATGATTTTCTAATGAGAAATAATGTAAGAATAATGGTAAACAAATGACAAACAAAGTCTTAACTGAGAGCTAACAAATGCATCATAGGGAGTAGTTATTATAAAGTGTTACCATTAGGACTTAACCCGTGGTCTTTAGAAGGACTTTGCCCAGTATTGACCACTATGAATCATTACCTGTATAAATGAGTAATAGTAATTGTGTTTAATTAATCTGTAATCATTGCAGGAGAGAGCTCGGGAGGGGCTCAGCCCCACTACCAGGTATTCCTGGAGCTGAAGGGGGTTAGGAACCTGAGTGAGGAGCAGAGATACAAGGTAAGAAGATCAGTAGCTACGTTCACATAGACAGTTTTTTTTCTGATCGGAATAGATCTAATTTGACCGTCTGATCTAAATGTAGCGTTTACATCACATAAAAATGATATGATGCGTTCGAATAGCCACTCTTGCGCGCAGGTAGCAGCAGGTTAAGGCACCCTGCTGGAAATAATCGAAATAAGTCTATACATGACGGCTTCAACCGACTACACCATCCCTTCCGATTAAGTTGTTTATATGTGCATTTCTTTTCTGATTAAATAGTTATTCCGTTTCGAATCGGATAAAAACTAAATGTAGCTAGAGACCCTGCACAAATGATGGATAGCTGACCCATATTCCACATAAACCATTGTGGGATTTTTCATTTACTTTCTGTCCTGGAATGCGTTTTAAGTGTAGAAAATTTAGAGTTAGCATGTAGCAGCAGAACCTAGCTTTCAGTAGTCACTCTTAGATCTTCTTTAATAGTGTAGCATGAATGGTATTTGTCACTTATAGGTCACTATGGATGTAAACATGGGCATTTTCTCTCTCTCTCTCTCTCTCTCTCTCTCTCTCTCTCTCTCTCTCTCTCTCTCTCTCTCTCTCTCTCTCTCTCTCTCTCTCTCTCTCTCTCTCTCTCTCTCTCTCAAACTCTTTTTCTCTGCAATACTCCTTTGCATTTAATTATAGATTGTATGTAGAGATACTTTCCATGTTATTTACTGCTAATGAGTACATCGTTCTGTTATAAAGAGTACTCTAGAAGTGTTGCTTTTCTTTTAGCTGGACCACTGTCTTCAGGAGGACTCGGCCGTGTACAAGTCCTTCCGGTTAAAAGGCAGCATCGGACCAATGAGAGTGCAGCTGGTGAGCGAGGGGGCGTTCCAGGAACTGAAGGGTCACATGATGGCCTACTCTAACACCTCGCCCAATACTTTCAAGATGCACCGCGTCATCCGCAGGAAGGAGTATGCCGACTTCCTGTTTGGGAAGACCACCTCCTGATGGGGAATTACTAGTTGTCATAAAGTGGGCTTCTTCATATGTGTGTGTGTTAGCATGTGCTAAAAATTGGTTCTGGAGAAACAAGACCTACACGGGACCTTTTTTAAAGAACATTTTTGCTACCATTCTAATTATTTAAAAGTCTCTTATTTAAAACACGCTCATAATCATCAGCTGCTTCTCACTGGTCACAAGCCACTTCTACTTAATAGGAACGTTGCCTTCAGTAAAGAAGAAACATCTACTCACTGCCAAAATGACTGTAGCCACAATTCTCCACTTGTTAATGGTTTAATGCCATCTTAAATGGCCTTAAATCATCATGTCCAAAAATGTAGTTCTTGCAGGCACTGAATGGCTGCAGTACCAGCAGGTGTCAGGGTGGGGAAGGCTTGCACACCTTGGAGGGTGTAACGAAAGGGGGAGAGAAGTCATCCCGCCCGGCTTCGAATCCATGTGTCCAAGGTACCAAACATGCACTCTGACCACAAAACCAAAGAGCCAGGCTTGTTGGTATGGCACTCGCAGTACGTCCTCAACCGTAGTGATGGCACTCCATCACAGAGGGGTGTACCACAGGTGCCACTACATCAGTTGTTCGGGTAAAGCAAAGTGCAGCAGTGCTTATTAGACTGACAAAGCACTTTAATTGAAAAATCACAGGTAAACTGAAATGAATTCTTTGGTATTTTGAGTTGATAAAGGTCTGACTGACCAAAATGTCAGTTCATCTGTCATTTGTTCAATTAAAATAGTTTGTCTGTCTAGTAAGCAGTGTTGTGCTTTGTTTGTTTTTAGAGTAAAAGGTGAAAGATGTGTTATCCTAAGGCTGTCAAAGTGGCAATATTGTCTTATGACAATATTGACAACGTCTGTGATTTATGAAGGTACCTCTGACAGTAAAATGAAACAGTTTGCCCATGACAGATGAAGTGTGTTTATTGAAAACATTTTAATGAATCAGGCGCATTTTGCAATATGTATTTTTTCTGTAATATTTCTTACTATTTACATCCTGCGAACTTACATCATTGAAAATATTTCAGTAAGAAAATATTTCTCTAATTTTACTGTATATGGATTAAAGCCTTTCACAGTGGACATTTTCATTGACATTTTATTTTGTGTAAAACGGCTTAATCCATTTACGAGAAAAAGGTGGCCCTATTAGTTGTCAAGGGATGTTGTTCCACCTTTAATGAAGATTCCGTATGATTTTGTTATATTAATGGCTGCTTACATTCACACTACTAGCCTGGTGTGAGCATATGATGTACAACAGGCCGTAATGTGCCTTCAGTGTTGCTTTTTCTATGATATAAGTTTGCATATAACAGAAGGGTGTATCAGTTACTGTGGCTTTGGTCTACAAGCCTGTAATCATGCGGATGGATACCTGCTAAAGCAGTAGTGTACAGACACAAACACACACAAATAAACAAAGGACTGTTTGTATCAGTGTGTGATCATGGTTAACCCTGTTAAGAATAAGACTGTCTGTGTGTGTACAAATGTGTGTGTTTTTGTTGAAAGGGTGATTGTGTGTATGTACGAGTGCGTGTTTGTTTTTTTGCTATAGGAGTGATTTTGTGTGTGTGTGTGTGTGTGTGTGTGTGTGTGTGTGTGTGTGTGTGTGTGTGTGTGTGTGTGTGTGTGTGTGTGTGTGTGTTTTCTTAAGGCTATATGTGAGCATGTGCATCACATCTTATTTTTAATGCACTAGGGTGGTAGCTAAAAATTGTCCATGCAGTAGCCATTACTCCCTCCAGGGGGAGGTACAGCATAAGCAAGCTGAGCTGCACAACCAGACATGCTGATGGTCAAGTCAATGGGATTCTGCTGAGTTAGGTCATAGTAGTGTTAATTATATCTTCCAGATGACATTGAGGTGATACTTATTGTAGGCACGGGTGTAGAAACCACGCTTATTCAAGTCTTAATAGCTCATGAAACAACTGAGGATTATAACTGAGGTAATTATCACAGTGATCCACTACTTAAATGACTTCAGGAGGTTATAACTTGCTTACATTACACTTGTGTTACTGTTTAAGTAAGTCAATACTGATTTCACTATATATGCATATACATAGGTTAATAGATTTCAAGTGTGTGTAAATGTATAAAACTTGCAGCCGTTTGTATTGTACATGTGATTGTGTGTGGGTGTGAGTGTGTGTGAGAGAGAGAGAGGGAGGGAGGGGGAGGAGGGGGTATTTCTTTAGCCATATGTTTCTAATGGTCGTCCTCGACGGTCACTGCACTGAGCTGCATTGGATGACTTGGGCTCGGTTGGGTGCCCATTTAATGTGGGTTACTGTCCTGTGTCATTTCGCAAAAAGATGCTGTTATAGGCGACTTGGGGTTAGAACATTCCTCTTTCTCTAAGCCTGCACTAAATTTGTTGACATGTATTACACTAAAAAGCAGGAGACAAAAAAAGAATAAAAAACTTTCCGAGTTCCTGTACCCAAGGTACGGAACGGGACAGACCAAAAAAAAAAAAAAAAAAACTTGCGAAGTTGCTGAGCCGAGACTTTCGGACGGGGCCGACCCAGACCCGCCCGTTAAGATGGAGCTGGCAGCGGCACCGTCTGTTGATCTGGGTTCCGTATTGTTCTAATGGCGTTCTAATAATGTCCCTGCGCACCCCGGCACCACTCCCCGAGCACTAAGTGGGCTAGTATTTTTAGCAGCGCCCCATTTCTGACGAGGCTTTGACATGGCTGCTGCTGTTTCACTCTCCACAGTGGCGACGCATTTTTTTTAGACAAATGCGGAAAGGAAGGGACTGCAGGAGCTAAATTTACCAGGGGAAGACATATTGTTTCATTTTTTCTTTTTTTCTCAGTTGTTTTTTTTTTTTTGGTTATCTAATACAGCATAGGGTCTTTCAGGGACATCAGTCCTGCGAAGTCAGTATTCATTCTGCATTGTCTGAAGTATGCCTGACCGACAATGTGATGATTGTGTTATTTGTCTCGTTACTACCAGTGCAAACCACATTAGCCAATGTACCGAGATCAGAACTCAATATAGTGGCAACTTCAATAATATATCTTAGAGAAGGTAAAATTATTACATACAATGAATAATCACCTTATGTAATAGATATAGATATATGTCTGTTATTACCACACAATGTTGGTAATTGTATGGTCAGTCCAGTTAAAGGGAGGGAGGGAAGGAAGGAAGGAAAGAAAGAAAGAAAGAAAGAAAGAAAGAAAGAAAGAAAGAGAAAGAAAGAAAGAAAGAGAAAAAGAGATAAATAGGGAAGGGAAGAGTGATTCCTCTAAAACTATGTTCACCCAAACTAAGACTGAGTGCTGAAAATGTCAGTCTATCTATCTGTTTATCTATCTGTCTGTCTGTACTGTAGATCTATCTATCTATCCAATCACTTAATGCCACTTGCTACTCTGGAGCGCTTATGGGCACAACACAACGCAGGGATGGTGCCACCATGATCAAATTTCCCCATTATCAATTGCCAGGTGGCCTGCCTGTCAGTACATCATCTGTATGGTCTGTGTGTGTGTGTGTGTGTGTGTGTGTGTGTGTGTGTGTGTGTGTGCCCGGGGTGTGAAACACACTGCTGGACGATTGGAGGCGAACACGATCCCTCATTATCCAACACGACCTACCGCAGCGAGGCCAGCGACCAGAGGGTGAGCTCCGGCCATGCGCGCACACACACACACGCATATGCACACATGTACACACACACACAGCATGAGGCTTGTGAAGTGACCAGTGACGAGTCATACAAGCACACACATACACACACACTCTCTCTCTCTCTCCAACACACAGACACATGCACAAAAACTCTCTCTCTCTCTCTCTCTCTCTCTCTCTCTCTCTCTCTCCACACACACGCACAAAAACAGTCTCTCTCATTCTCTCTCTCTCTCTCTCCAAAACACACACACAGGCTGATTTGTCACCTGTCTCATCTTACCTGCTCACCTGTGTGTGTGTGTGTGTGTGTGTGTGTGTGTGTGTGTGTGTGTGTGTGTGTGTGTGTGTGTGTGTGTGTGTCCGGAGCAGAAGGCTGCGCCAGGGTAAGGTGGCTCTTGTATGGGCCATGCAAGGGGCAGCAGCAGCCCCTGGCCATCAGTGGGATCAGCCCCACACGTCACCTCCCATAGCCATAGACAGGTGTCAGGGAGGGCACAGAGGGGTGTCTGTGTGTGTGTTGTGTGTGTGTGTGTGTGTGTGTGTGTGTGTGTGTGTGTGTGTATGTCATAATTAGCTAGGAAATGCAAGTTTAAAGAGGTGGATTTTAAGGGCCTTTTGAAATGGATGACACGGTGTCAGTTTGACTATCTGATGTATCTGAGACGGAAAAGGAAGTCTTCTCTTATATTCCAGCATCTGACCAAACCAAACCCCAACTTACTACGTCAAAACTAAATTTGAATCTGGTGCCCTGTTTGTTGCTCCAATGACTCTCTAAATCTGAATTTCATCATGTGTCTGTGTGTGTGAGAGAGAGAGAGAGAAAGTAAAGCATGTGAAAGAGTCTGTAATTAGTATCAATTGTATCATGCGTAACGTACCTCTCATCCTTTAAAAAGCTTGTGTACAGTAGACCATTCTTTTCCAAGACTGCTTCCCTTTCTAACAAAACTAATCTCTACTACAGTAACCGACTCTTTACCTAGGTGCCTCATGCTTGTATGAGTCTTGTGTGGGGAGGGTGTGTGTGTGTCTAAAGTGTCCCTGCTCTGGGAAACTTACACTTACACTTACACAGGGTACATGTATCTCCTTGTGTGTATGTGTGTAGTTTGTTTACTCTGTGTTCCTCTACACCTCTGTTAGCTTATCATGTCCTCCTTTTGTAAGTCGGTTTGGATAAAAGCATCTGTGTGATGTGTGATGTAATGTAATGTAATGCTATGTGTGTGTGTTGTTTTGGGGTGGGGGTGGGGGGGGGGGGGGGGGGTGTTTGTTTATTGAAGTATTGTGGTGATGGCAGTGTATGTGTATGCATAGTGGTAGAGATGACGGCACATTTCAGCGAGTGTGTGTGTGTGTGTGTGTGTGTGTGTGTGTGTGTGTGTGTGTGTGTGTGTGTGTGTGTGTGTGTGTGTGTGTGTGTGTGTGTGTGGAATAGTGGTAAGTGTGTATATAAGTGGGTGTGATGTGGTGGAGAGAATGAGTGAGTGAAAGAGAAAGAGCCACAGTTAATGTCTGTGTGCTAGCGTCCATGTGTATCTGTATATGTGTACTGTATGTGTATGTGTCTGAGTTAGTGTGTGTGTGTGTGTGTGTCTGTGTGTGTCTGTGTGTGTTTGTAGGAAAGAGAGTTAAAGTTAGAGTTAATGTCTGTGTGAGTTGATACTTGTGTGTGTGTGCGCATGTGCTCGTTTGTGTGTGCGTGTGTGTGTCCGACACTCATTTGTGTTTGTGTGTGTCTGTGTGTACGCCACCTGTTTGTACATGTGTGTGTGCGCATGTGCTCGTTTGTGCATGTCTTTGTGTGTGTGTGTGTGTGTGTGTGTGTGTGTGTGTACGCCACTTGTTTGTGCGTGCGTGGATGTGTGTGTGTGTGTGTGTGTGTGTGTGTGTGTGTATGTACACCACTTGTGTGTGTGTGTGTGTGTGTGTACACCACTCGTGTGTGTTTGTGTGTGTGTATGTACACCACTTGTGTGTGTGTGTGTGTGTGTGTGTGTGTGTGTACACCACTCGTGTGTGTTTGTGTGTGTGTATGTACACCACTTGTGTGTGTGTGTGTGTGTGTGTGTGTGTACACCACTCATGTGTGTTTGTGTGTGTGTGTGTGTGTGTAGAAGTAAAAGGGAGGAGCTGGTAATAGATGCGTCGGCTTGCCTTGGCGCGCGGCTAAAGGAGACGGATGCCTTACAGGCGGCCGCTACAATGAGCTGCCCATTAAAAATGAATCAGCAGCGAAGAGACGGGCAGGACACGGGCGGCACAGCCTCACCAGCGCTGTCAGGGGACACATCACTCTCACTCGCACTCGCACTCTCACTCACCGCACCACACCACAACACAACACACCACACCACAACACACCACACCGCACCACACCACAACACACCACAACACACCGCTACACTCCCTTTCTCTCTGTCTCTCCCTCTCTCTCTTTTTCTCTGTCTGACTTTCTACCTTCCTCTTTCTCTCTCTCTTTCTCTCTCTCTCTCTTTCTCTCTCTCTCTCTTTCTCTTTCTCTCTGTCTCTCTCTTTCTTTCTCTCTGTTTGACTTTCTATCTTCCTCTCTTTCTCTCTTTCTAACTTTCTCTCTCTGTCTGTCTCTTTCTTTTTATCTTCTTCTCTTTCTCTCTCTTTCTATCTTCCTCTCTCTCTCTCTCTCTCTTTTTCTCTTGCTTCTCTTTATCTACCTGTTTCTCTCTGTCCTTCTTTTTCCTTCTTTATTTTCTTCTATCTTTCTTTTGCTTCTCTCTCTATCTACCTCTTTCTCTCTGTATCCCTCTCCCTCTCTCTCTTTATCCCTCTTTGTTTGTCTCTTTCTATCTATCTTTTTCTCACTCCCCCTTTTGTCTGTCGTGCCTTCTATCCCTCGCTTCTCTCTTTCTATCTCGGTCTTTGCTTCTCTCTCTTTCTTGTCACTCTTCATTGCTTGCTGTCTTTCACTTGCTCTCTGTATTTCTCTCAGCTGTTTTCTGTAGCACGTTCTTTTGTTTCTTTCTTTCTTTCTTCCCCACCTGTTCTGTCTCTCTCGTCCTCCAGCACTCTATTTGTCACTCTGTCTCTCTTTCCGTCACTGTCGTTCTCCCAGACACCCCTGTCTGCTCTTTTTCTTTTCTCTCCTGCTCTCTCTATCGTATTATCTTTCTTACACTCCTGATCTCTCTCTCTTCCTCTACTGTCTTCTCTTTCCCCTCTTATGCCTGCTATTTTGCTCTCTCAGTCTCTTACTCCCTCTCTCTCTCTCTCTCTCTCTCTCCCTCCCTCTCTCTCTCCCCCCATTATATCTGCCCTTTTCCAACCTATCATATCCCTCCCTCCCACTCTCTCATCTTCCTCAGTTTGTCCACTCACTCTGTGTCTAGTTCTCTCGTTCTTTTTTTCACACTCTGCCTTGTTTTCTCCTCCGCTCTGTTTCATCTCTTCCATCATCTGTTTCTTCTTTTTCTTCCAATCTCCGTGCTGCCCTTCCTGCTGTGTCGTACAGTCTCCGTTGTTGTCCTTGGCTCTCCTCTCCTCTCCTTCTCTCGTCTCCTTTCTTTGCATTTCCTCTCCTGTACTCGTCTCTCCTCCTCTCTTCTCCTCTCATTTCCTCGCCTGTACTCCCCTCTCCTCCTCTCTTCTCCTCTTCTTTCATTTCCTCTTCTCTCTTCTCCTTCTATATTCTCCTCTCTTCTCCTTTCTTTTCCTCTCCTCTCCTCTCCTCTTATTTTATCTCCTCTCCTTTCCTCTCCTCTCCTCCTCTCCACTCCTGTCTTCTCCTCTCTTCTCGTCTCATCTCCTCTGTTCACCTCTCCTTTCCCTCTCTCTTCTTCTCTCTTCTCATTTCCTCTCCTCTCCTCTCCTTTCCTCCTCTCTGCTCTGCTGTAATCTCCTCTCCTTTCCTCCTCTCTTCCTCTCATCTCCACTCCTTTGCTCCTCTCCTCCCCTCTCTCCTCCTCTCAGTGCTGCTTCAGTTTCTGCTCTAGCTCTCCATTACATCAGCGTCACACAGTCATATTATCTCTCTGCCTCCTCTAGCTCCTCTAATATCTCTCTGCCTCCTCTAGCTCCTCTAATATCTCTCTGCCTCCTCTAGCTCCTCTAATATCTCTGCCTCCTCTACCTCCACTAGTATCTCTCTGCCTCCTCTAGCTCCATCTATCTATTTATCCATCCGTCCATCCGTTCGTCCCTCTGTCTGCCCTGTTCTCTGGCACATTTCCTGAGATTCGTAACACAGTTCTGTTGTAATACTACAACTACTACTACTACTACTACTACTACTACTACTACTACTACTACTACTACTACTACTAGTAATAATAATAATAATAATAAGAAGAAGAAGAAGAAGAAAAGCAGGAAAACCAATGGCTTAATCTGCCCATCTCATCAGTCTGCACTCATTCTTTCTCCATGGTTCACACCCTGTCTGGCCCTGTCGTGGTGCCTGATGTACAGTGGCAGTGGGGAGTGTGTTACACCTCCATCCCTATCAGATGCCCTAGCCTCTGGGTGCCCTCGCAGGGAGAGAGAGAGAGGGAGGGAGGGAGAGGGAGAGAGACACATGGGACGGAGAGATGAAATATGAGAGAAAGACGTGCAGAGGGAGAAATGAAATACAGCAGCAGGCTGTGTGTGTTGGCATGTGCCTGTGTGTGTGTGTGTGTGTGTGTGTGTGTGTGTGTGTGTGTGTGTGTGTGTTGGCATGTGCCTGTGTCTGTGTGTGTGTGGGTGTGTGTGTGTGTGTGTGTGTGTGTTGGCATGTGCCTGTGTGTGTGTGTGTTTGTCTGTGTGAGTGTGTGTGTCTGTGTGTGTGTCTGTGTGAGTGTGTGTGTGAGTGTGTGTGTGAGTGTGTGTGTGTGTGCTTGCATGCGTGTGTATGTCTGTGTGTGTATGTGTGTGTATGCCTGTACGTGTGTGTATTTCAGACTCTGTGTGTTGAGTGCCCATGGGTGTGTATAGGTATCTCTCTCTCGCTCTTTCTCTCTCTCTTTCTCTCTCTCTCTCTCTCTCTCTCTCTCTCTCTCTCTCTCTCTCTCTCTCTCTCTCTCTCTCTCTCTCTCTCTCTCTCTCTCTCTGTGTGTGTGTTTCAGCAAGAAAAAAACAGAGGAGTGTGGAATATGAAGACAAAGAAATGGTACGAGGAACACAGATACACATGACAGATGGCACCCACAAAGAGAAAGAGAGACAGGAGACAAAGAGAGACAGAGACACAGGAGACAAAGAGAGACAGAGACACAGGAGACAAAGAGAGACAGGAGACAAAGAGAGTCAGAGACAGAGGAGACAAAGAGAGACAGAGAGACAGGAGACAAAGAGAGACAGAGACACAGGAGACAAAGAGACAGAGAGACAGGAGACAAAGAGAGAGAGAGACACAGGAGACAAAGAGAGACAGGAGACAAAGAGAGACAGGAGACAAAGAGAGTCAGAGACAGAGGAGACAGAGAGACAGGAGACAAAGAGAGACAGAGACACAGGAGACAAAGAGAGACAGAGACACAGGAGACAAAGAGAGTCAGAGACACAGGAGACAAAGAGAGACAGAGACACAGGAGACAAAGAGAGTCAGAGACACAGGAGACAAAGAGAGACAGAGACAGGAGACAAAGAGAGTCAGAGACACAGGACACAAAGAGAGACAGGGGACAAAGAGAGACAGGGAGAGATGAGAAAGCAGAGAGTGTTGTAGACAGCTGTAGTAGACCTGCTGAACAAGGGACCATGTATCCCTGAAGAGCACAGCAAAGACTGGATTATCTGTACCAACACCAGTCAGTATTCATCTACGATACCTGCAACCATACATATATGTAAAATATATAGAATTTATATATACAAAATCGTGGACTTTATAGCTCATACCTGGTGGACATGTATATAATTAGGAGATTCACAGCTCCTGGACCTTGAGGCTGTAAAACAAAATTGCAAATGAGAAGCGCAAAGTAAATTATGCAGAGAAATCAGATAGAAACAAAGAAATGCCATTTATCATTTTTTGGCAATGATTTTACTTGCCACAAAACCTGCATCTGATAAGGTTACCACTTGTGTTGCTGTGTTTTATAGCATATAGATTTGGACTGAATTTACACAAGGCAAGAAATAGATGGCCGCGAACCTTTATGGATTTATTTTTTTCAATTTATTATTAAGACGTGAATATAAATCATATCGATATCTAATAAATTACAGTTGGTTTACTAGTAGAGATGAGTTATATCCAGACAACAGAGAAACATATCTACTAGGCACCAGGGGATTCATTTATGTATGTGCAACTGTCAGAAGAGAATAGAGGGAGGGGGAGAAAGAGAGAGAGAGAAAGAAAGATGAATGAAATTAAGTCCAGTGTGAATTAAAGCAACAAATTCTGGCTGTGATGGTCATGTTGGGGGCAGAGGGGGAATTAAAATACAGAAACTGTGAGGACAAGAGTGATTTAAGATGTCCTGCGTTTTGTTTGCATGGAGATTTGGCTTACAGTCTCTGCTAAAAAACATTCTCTGCATTTATCCTTCTAATCCCTCTCCACAGGCTTTTCATTTCGGACTTTAATTCTTTGACGGGTGTGTGTGATGTGCGTGTGTGTGTGTGTGTGCGTGCCTGTGTATGCATGCGTGTGTGTGTGTGTGTGTGTGCATGTACATGGCTGTGTGTGTGTGAGTGACTGTGAGTGTGTGTGTGTATGTGTGTATGTATGTGCGTGCATGTGTGTATGTGTTTGCATACATGTGTGTGTATGCACGTTTGTGTGTGTGTGCGTGTGTGTGTAAGCCAAGGGTGGGAACCAGGCAGATTTCTTGGTGGAAAATCAGCAATGGTTGTGGTCACTTTGCCAGTCCCTGAATACATGCAGCCTCTCCACCCAGTGACTGCTGCCAGGCCCCTGTAGCCCCTCACCCAAACAATTACCGTCCAAAAACTGCACCACTCTATAGAACGCTTGTTTCTTATTGGTCAGAGGAGGCAAATGATTTCTTAGTACCGTCTTTTAAATATATAATTAATATTGTCTATGAAATACACTTTGCCAACACTTTCTATAAATGTTATAATGCATTTATAAAGACTGATATAAGTATTCACAACTATTTATAGATATTCATAACTGCACTTGTAAGGCATTATAACCTTTATAACACCTTTATAACTTTATAAGTTTTTGGATGTGTACACTTTTTCACTGTGATTAAAGTGAACACTAAATGGTGGGACTCGTCAGTGCCTCAATAAACCAATGTTTATTGGACCTTTCGCAGTGCAGTGGTAGAGTGGCAGAGCAGCAATAGTCACATTTGAAGTTGGGTTCCTCAGCGGAAGTGTGTTTGTTGTGTGACAAATCCAGCCCTTATCCAGCAGATTTCTGACAGGATCAGAGTCACAGCTGGCTCTCAGTCAGAGCCTGAATTGGTCTCAGCGCTTCACGTAGTAAACATTAAAAAAACACCCTATTTTTATGTTTATTTGTAGTATTTCAGTAGCAGGCTGTGATATGTTTGTCATTGCTTGTCAATTCGGTGTTCATTTATTTGATATGACTGATTCATGAATTTCATAAATTTTTATTTAGATTAGATATATTTGATTCATTACATTAATGTGGATCATTTATTTTAACGAATATATGTTTCTCCCGAATTCCAAAGTATGTTTCTACACTGTCTGGGCTCATGGTGTTGTGTAGAGCCCGGGGTGCTAGTGATCTTATGTGTGTTTTATTAGCTTGTGTTAATAAGCCAGTGCCATTATTCAGCACTTTCTGTGTTCCTGCTGTTGTCAGTGTGTCAAGTCTTTAGGGACATCCATTCAGTGGGATTGGTCTTTTGTATCTTACGCTCATGGCTATGCCTCTCTGGGGTCTTTGTGTGTGTGTGTGTGTGTGTGTGTGTGTGAGAGAGAGAGAGAGAGAGTGTGTGTGTGAGAGAGAGAGAGAGAGTGTCTGTGAGTGTGTCTGTGTGTCCAACATGCATGTGTTTCCATGGCTGTATGTGTGTAGAAAATCTCATTGGCTCAACACAACTGAAAGGAGTGAACGAGGGACTGGAGAGTAGAGGGGGAAGGGAGGAGAGAAAGAAAGAGGGGGGGGGGGGTGATGGTGGCAGAGGAGGAGGAGAGAAAGAGATGGAGAAAGAGAGAGAGATTGGAAAGATGCAACTGTTCTGCCTCTGTTTTGCCTCAGTAGCTCCTTGACAGTGAAAGGAAAGAAAGAGAACGTGAGACAGAAAGAAAGAAAGAAAGAAAGAGAGAGAGAGTGTGTGTGTGTGTGTGTGTAGAACAGTGTAAGCGGAAGAGAGAGAAAAGAGAAAGAGACATAGTGCACAGTGCATGTAAGAGGGAGGGAGAGAGACCAAGCAACAGAGAGGGAGGGAGGGAGGGAAGGAGAAAGGGAGGGAGCCAGAGACAAAGAGAGAGCACGAGAGAGAGAGTGTGTATGTGAAGGAGAGAGAGAGAGAGAGAGAGAGAGAGGGAGTAAGAGAGACCAAGCAAGAAACAGGGAGGGAGGGAAGAAGAGAGGGAGGGAGCAAGACACAAAGAGCGAGCGAGAGAGAGAGAGTGTGTGAGAAAGAGAGAGAGAGAGAGTGAGAGAGAGAGAGCGCAAAAACAGTTCCCTCAGAAGGAGCGGAGCGGACTCGGCGGCAGGAGCAGGCAGCACATGGAGCGCATCGGAGAGAAGCGGAGCAGCTCTGATCGCCGCGCCTCCACCCAGCAGCGCTCCGACACCCACCGCACAGCCAGGACAGCCCCCGCCTCCCCCCCCTCCGCCCCCCGGCTCAGGCTCACCTGACCAGCCTGCTTAGGAGGACACTTAGACGCGCACCTGTTCTTCTTCTTCCTCCACCACCTCCTCCTTCTTCTCCTCCTTCTGCTTTCATTTGGTTTTTGCTCTGAAATTTTCACAGGATAGTACCACACCTGAACTGCTTTTGTTGAGTGTGGGTTATTTCAAGAAAGAGTGAGAGAGAAAGAAAGGGGGATTGAAAAGGTGGGAAAAGAATGGAGATGGCTGGAGTAGAACTTCAACTGACAAAACTTCCACATTTCTTGAGGAGAGATATGTTCCTCGAACCACTTTAAGCTCTTGTTTTGTGCATATGAGGGGCCGTGTGGTACAACTTCACCTGAAACCTCCTTTAGAGTAACACAGAGAGGAATCTAGTGAACCAGAAGACCTGCAGAAGAGTGGGCAACCATATAACATCCAAGAGTGGACAGAGTCCTGGAATTGGGCTTTTGGTAGTGCTCAATGGGGGTATGGTAGGGGTGAGACGATTACCCCTGCACCCCAAAACACCCTCCCCTTTATTCTCCAGGCTAACCCCCGGTCCCTAATGAGCCGGCCAGCTCCCTGACGCTGACCCCCCCTGAACCCCCACCTCCAGGTGTGGGGCGGACCGACATTCCCACAGCGACCCCAGGACAGACCCAGTGAGCCACCATGCCGGTGATGAAGGGGCTGTTGGCCCCCCAGAACACCTTTCTGGACACCATCGCCACCCGCTTTGATGGAACTCGTAAGTACACAATAAAAAACTATTTATATTTATTTAACAGGGACTGTCAACTTGAGAAAGGAACAATTTGAAATGAGTCCTCTATGGCTATAACCCTTGCAATTTTACAGTGTTTTTTATATTTATGAATACATGCTGTCCCTGTTCAAAATCAATAAACTTCAATTTCAAACTTCAAGAGGTTACAACTACAGTAGCTTAGAGACACCTAGCCTTGCCAAGGACCTATCATTGCTAATGGCTGATTTCAGCTACACAGTCAATTAGATGACAATGAACTATTGTTTTTTTTCCCCAACAGTACCTGACATTCTCTGTGTATGAAATTATATTATTATGAATAACTTTGTTGTGTAATCTATAAGCATAGCAGATCCCGTTTTCATGAAACTACATATTCTTAATCTGAAAAAAAAAAGCTTGTTTACAGAGATTTCAAGCCACATATCCACACATTTCTTTTAAATTTGGTTGTACTGTATAGTCAGTTCTTGTAAAAAAAATGTAGCATTGCTAAATTTGTAATGCCCCACTTTCTGTTTTAATGGTGGATAGCCTCACATGGACCTTGAAGGTTATCTGAATCAGAGACACGGCTGAGCAGTATACGTGTTGCTAACTGTACACTATGACTGTCCTAGAAAGTCACTAGGCTTTTGGTCTGTTTATGTGAAGCACATGATACTGTCCTAAACCTCAATGGTCAATTATTTCCAATGTAAACATATTATTTACCTTATCAGACATTTTGTGAAACCATACAAGGTCTGCTTTTAAAATAAGAAACACCTCCTGTAGTTCACACAAAAAAGGGTTGTTAAAATTGTGGTGTACAGTGCTATCCAGGTCTATTAGTAGTTTTCCTTGGAAAATCAATGATTTGTTCGGAAATGACATGAAGTGTATGCCTGTCACTGTGTTAGCTTTGTGAGAGACTGTGAAATGAATTTAGGAAGTGTTATAAAGACTCGACAGGCAGCAGCATGTAATTGTAGGAGAGAAAGAGAAAGAGAGAGAGAAATAGAGAGATGAAGAGCCCAAGCCAGTGTTTATTTAGTCTAACTGTACAGCAGATTGAATGAGAGATTATCTGAATGACAGGGTGATGGATTCTGAGAGTCTTAGAGTGTGCGAGTGTGTCTTTCATGAAATGGGATGGATGATGTAATCAGCTGTGTACAGGCAGGGTGTACGTTTTCTACACTGTCTCACACCAGTAACATACTGTGTTTAAGACTACTGCTCATAACTTAAACACACTTCTTTTTTGTAACAGAACATTCTCATCCTGCTTTGCTTAGTTTGCCTGCAGTTAATGTTTGATACAAAATATTCTGACCCTGGTGTGTTAGCTTGGCTGCAGTGCATACTGTTCAAGAATATTCTCACCCTGGATTGCTAGCATGACTGCAATTAATTCTGTTACAGAATATTGTCACCCTGGTTCTCTGGTTTGGCTGCAATTTTACAATGTAATTCCTGTTAGATAACCAATACTACATGTGAAATGCAACTTAAGCAGACCTTTATGTCTGTGTAAATAATTGTTTTACAGATAATATTAATGGTGTTTATTTCACAAAACTGGATAAAAGACTAGCGCCTACACAAAAGAACGCCTCCTCTATTTGAATTGGTCTCTCATCACATCCATATTCTATTGAAAACAGAGCTTATGCCACACAGACTGTTCAGTTTGTCCATTCTTTCAACTGCACCTTTTCTCTCTCTCTCTTCTTTCTCCTCTTCTCTCTGTTTGTCTCCCTCTCTCCCGTTTGTTTTGAACCTGGTATGAGGACTCTCCAGGGAGAGTGTAGTTCTTTGTCTGCATGTGTCACGGGACCTGTGTTTGCATGTCAATTTCTTCCTCTTTCTTTCTCTCTCCCTCTCCCTCTCTCTGTCTCTCCCCATCTTCTCTCCGTGAACTTCCTCAGAGCCAATTTGTGTGATCATTTTGTTTTTACTGCATCAGGACATGGAATAGATACAATACATCACTCACACAATTAGCAAAAACAAAACAATGGCAAAACAATAATAGGATTGTATGAACTATCAATGCATGGTGGTGGTGGATGTGACTAGGACAATGTGCTCTTAAATCATAAAACACATTACTGATGCACACAGAGACACAGAGAAAGCTGTTACTGGTGGATCTAGTGCCCCTTGAGAGACGGGGACAGGAAAGATGCAGAAAAAGCTGTTACTGGTGCATTTTATGCACCTTAAGAGACTAATGTATGTGAGGAGAGGCATCTATGCCTCATTATGTTGTCTTCGATGACGCATTAAAATTGACTCAGGGCTCGTAGGTCCTTGAGCTGTGTTCTTTTGGAGCGGTTTGTGACATAGCAACTATTGCTTATTTCTCAACGGAGACAAAACATTGCTTCATCGCTGACCTGGGGAGCTGGCCTGCTTTAATGATGGTGGGGTCGAGATGAGCTGTAATAGTCTAATAATTGTCAATAGACCCAGGGGACAGGGAGAGAGCCTGATGCTTGAAGTGGGTTATGCATTATACAGTCAATGGGGTTATGTCTTCTGTCGGTTTAAGTTTAGCCTTGTATACACATACACACAAACTACCACACACATGTAGTGCATGTACACTGCACACATGCACACACGCACACACATACACACATGCACACACACGCACGCACGCACGCACGCACGCACGCACATGCACACATGCACACACATACACACATGCATGCACACACACACACATACACACACACACATGCATGCACACCCACACACGCACACTGCAAGATACATCTTCTCTGTTCTTCTCAGTTCACTCAAGGACACAGGCTACAGAATCAGGAAGGAGAACACTGAACGTCTTTCAAAATACACCACATTTTTAGTTGTTCTATACAAGTCTATGGACCTCCTAATAACACATCAGCATACTGAGAGTACTGAGCAATTTCTTAACTTGAACAGTCTGTGCCATTATGACAAGAAATAGGCCTATTCACTAACAATTCACTGCCCCAAGGTTGGCGCTATCATAATGTGCATCGTGCAGTGCGTAGGACACCTAATAAGTTCCCTGGGGGGTACCAAAAACATCAGGATAATGAAAAAATGCCACAACAATCAAATGCAATGTTTTGAATGTGTAAGATAAATAGTGGGAATAGTGGGAATTGGTTTTGAAAGTAAACACAATTGCACTGACAAAAGTTGGCAAATATATAAAAGCTGTTGTGTTTAGGGCACCAAAATAGCTAGTACGGGCTCTGTACAGCCCGTAAATCATAAAGTCCCTGTGCAGTGAGGTGGTTGAATGTGTATGTCAAAACCACAGTCTATGGTCAAAACCCTGTGGAGTGAAAAGAAATGCTTATTCAAATTATTGCAACCACTTGAAATTAGTTTCTCTCTTATCCTTAGGCAACAACCTTCCTCCCCAAAAGGGCAAGCGCATTTCTCCTGTTTTTCATAAGATATGGGAGCGGACAACTTTAATGAGCAAATCGCACTATTGAGATAAGGAGGTGTATTGACTTCGATTTTCACCGAATCTCAGGGTCAAATGAACTTATCTCGGCGAAAGGAGAGCAGGGGATATTCTCTGAGAACCCAGGCATGACCGACTGAAGTCCTTGCGGAGTTGTAGCTGAAGGAAGCCTGTTAACTGACAACGCCAAAACCACTCTTCTGGAACCCACCACTGCACAGCGGCTGCTCGCGCTGAGCTGAGCTGAGCTGAAAGAACCTTCTGGGTGGCAGAGCGCCCACGGCTGAAAATAGCTTCCCCCGGTTGCCGGGGAGACCATATCCCCCGGTGGCAATCGAAAGTATTACTGACAGCAAATTAGCAGCCATTCTACACGACAGTAAATACTTTAGCTCAGTGTTAAGTCTTAAGTTTGACCGGGGTCAGCCTGATGTGCCCACAGCCCAAAGGTCCCACAACCCTAAGGTTCATTTCTAAGAATTTGTTTTTCACTGAACACTAGCCCCTATGGTCCCACAGCCATATGTTCTCACATTTCAAGGACATTTTTAAAATGAGGTCTTCAGTTTGAGCCCTATCCCTCCACTGTACAAGATAAGATGTAAATATCCTTTATGTGGCAAAAACACTCACCAAGAGAGCAGTAGTGCAGTAGACTTGATGACACTGACAGGCTGACACAGAGGAGTTTTCAAATAGGCACCCTCCTTCCTTAACGTTTCCTCCATGAGCCTATGACACCTCTAGAGGGCTGGAAAGTGACTCCAAGCATGCCACAAGCACCCCCTCTCTATGCGAACCCAACTTTCCAGAGGTATCGATGCACTGCAAACTACTGTATGGTTTGCGTGCAGTTGCTGTGCTTCATTCGACTGAGCTGACCGTACGCTAGTCAGTGTTAGGCCTCTATGCTACTTAGTTTAGTTTGTTTATTTAAAAGGACAATGTGCACTTACATTAAGTGTTTGCAATAAACAAAAAGATGGGCACACCGGATTTAGCTAAAAGCTACATTCCATCTGTAGTCTAATGCTACTGGGTAATAGGTTAAGTGTAATTGGCTACCAAGTTGGGAGGGGGGTAAAATCTGATATGAATTTATGAAAAGGAAATCTACCACACTCCATCCCCCAAACACCTTTCCACCACCTGCCTGACTGAACCCACCTGTGGTGATCCTAATTGGCTGAACACACCTGATTCAAGTACTCAGGTGCATTTTAATTGCACTTATTCCAATCAAGTGTACTACGAGTACTGCTAGGATAGGTGATTGTCCCTGCAGGTGGGCTTGCTCTGGTTCAGGTTTGTGCTGAGCCGATACGCTACCTGTCACTAACACGAACCACCATTGATTGCTGCACAAGTGCCCCTTTTTGGCACACTGATTTCATTTAAAGGTGTACTTGCATCGTGTTTTCATTCATGTTGCAGTGGTTTCTAGTATTAATGAATGCCCCGCGAGCCAGTTTTGGTGAAAAAAAATGCTTTAGTGTTCCTGTTTCGGCCTGTTCTATTTTGTGGAGTGGGGAGAGTCACAGGCTACAATCATTCAAAGCTCATTTGGTCATAGCACACCAAATAGAAGATTTAAACGTTCTAAACAAACACACATACTTACCTATATTTTGCTAAGTGAAGGTGTGCTGCTATTTAACAAACTTGCGTCACTTTGTATACCGTTTTGTCATTCTGTCGTTTTTCCCACCTATTGTCTTCTATTGACTGATAGAGACAATGGGGGTAGAAAAACATTTTGACGTGCAGCATGCATATGCAGCTCGGGGTGACCTATCATATTTCAAAAGAGCAAGTACTAAACTGTTTCTCGTGGAAGTACTCCTTTAAGGACGAGAGCAGATTTCATTTAATAGTGTCACCGACACCCCAAAGGCAAAACTATTGTTTTACAGTATAACAGAAATGAAAAACCATCATCTTATCATCTGTGCCCTACTTGTGAGGTGTATATTAATGTAAAGGACTTGAGGAGTTTAGGGAGGTACATTTAAATAGTGGTATGGGTCTCTTGTGTCCTATACTCCTTAGCTCGAATTATGTACAGTAATTGTGTTCAAAAAGGACAAAAATGGCACAGTGCTTGTAGGCTTTGTAACTTACCCTGCAGTTAAACACAGCATTAAAAAAGAATTTTGGCACTTTGGTAGTTGGCCAGACATTGTGGTTAGGAGCGACTGGTAACACTAGTATTGCTCTCATTCATAAAATAGAGCT
>CM050210.1:18556219-18558719 GCA_027475355.1 Coilia nasus | reverse complement strand
ATAATGTCTTGACAGATTATGAGATTTGACAATCCTTATGTAAATAGTTGCAAATGTGATACCATATGATATTTTTGTCATAGCTTATTAGCATGAGACACAAACTACTATGTATTATACAATTATAATTACTTATTAGCATGTGACATATGCTACTATGTATTATACAATTATAATTACTTATTAGCATGTGATATATGCTACTATGTATTGCACAATTATAATTACTTATTAGCATGTGATATATGCTACTATGTATTGCACAATTATAATTACTTATTAGCATGTGATATATGCTACTATGTATTACACAATTATAATTACTTATTAGCTTGTGATATATGCTACTATGTATTATACAATTATAATTACTTATTAGCATGTGATATATGCTAATATGTGGCCCCACGTTCTATGAGCTATTATGGTGATAAATGATAACATTACTTTGGCTTATTATATGGCTCTGTAGAATGCTAACAAACGTCCCACTGACTCCACTTCAATGTTCGGAGATCAAATATTTTTGTATAATGATGGCTGAAAAGGTATACCGACCGCTGTCAATGGCACCATGTTTTTTGCTTCTCTCAGGTCACTCCGTAAGTAGTCTGTTCACGTATCACAATGAGTTATTTAGCAGCTGGACACGGTACCATGCAATACTTATACATTCAATTTCCTCAATAAACTATTTTTAGCAAGGGAGGCCATTTAGCGGCAATGAAATACCTAAAATATGACATTGTTGGAAGTGTCAAACTCTATTTTTTTTTTGGCAAGTAGCCATATAATAAGCAGGATAATGTTCTGCTACTGTAGGTGGTCATTCTTGTGGAATAAGCCCCTTCAGAATGATTCAAGGCCCCTCTGCTTCGTGTCAGGGTCTTGCATCAATCTGTCCGGGCTTGTTCCATGAGAATGACTGCCTCGCAGAACATTATCCCTTACATATTTCAGCCATCAGTGTCATTTGTCATCAGCCCTGGCATTTATGACATGGCTATTGCAGGTTCATTATCGCAGAGGATTTGATTTAAGACTTTCCAGAGCGCTCAGTCACACTCTCTGATACACTCACAGTCTGGTCTAAGTGGTTTAAGCGTCTTCGCAACTATACATCAATTAACTGTTGTAGCCGACACCGAGTCTTAAATTGAAAATGGAATCAAATTGACATGGAATTTGATTATCGATGTCACAAATGCCATTCCTGTGGTTCAGGTCACGCAGTGCTGTCCTTGACACAGTAATACTCTCTGCGATCTTCAGATTAAAACCTTTACGACCCAGCAGGGAGGCATCACATACATTAACTTCCTCCAGCAATTGGACTCCCCCGCTGAGCCTAACCACTCGCCTTTCCCGCCCCTTCACAAACCCCTCACCCCCACCAATTTCATCATCAAAACAACACAGTACTTGGATGACTTTGCAATCTATCAGCATCTGCTGTGGTCATGGTTTTTTGTGGGTCGAGGCAGAGGCGATTCAAGACTTTATTGAGGTCCAAACTAAAAAACCCACCTCTTTCATTGAAAACTGCATTGCCACCACTGTAGTTACCTTTTGGGTATGTATAATTTGTACAGCATTTATTCTTTTCTTTTTTGTCTTTTTAAGGATTACTCATTTTATCATATTTATTGCATACTGTACAGTTCATGATTGCACTTGTCACATTTCTGCCTCCTGGTCTGACATCCAGGTCACTCCTTTATATTATATTACTGTATACTGAACAGTTTATGTCTGCACATGTCACTCTAACTTGACATCTTTGTGCAAGTGACAGTTTTATTTCTCATGTTCATGATAATGTTCATGTTCATGTTTGTATCTTTGTTATGTGTTTTTCTGTCTTCTGTCTATGAGTACACTGAATCAATCAAATCCCTAGCAAGTTGCAGAAGTTGCATGGCACAAAAATATGTTGAATCTTGAATCTAGTTTAAAGGTTGTCAGCCCTCTGAGTGGCGCTTTAGTAACCTGGGGGACCCCAAGCAGATTGTCACCTGTGTCACCGGTTGGCTAGCTGCCCCTCTAGGTCGAGGGAGAAAAACAGCAGCAAGTCTCTGTCTTTCAGTATTATCGGGCACAAGCGAGATGTTTCAGAGATGCACAGTGGTGTGTCTGTAGGGTTGCACTGTCCCACTTTCGGGCCACAGATACGGGATCTGGAGCTCGAAAAGAGACTTGCAGGTGAGTCCTGAACTTTGTGGCTGTGCAAGATGTACCTGCGGAGCACGGGAATGTGGAGCAGGGAGAGCAACAGGAGGCAGCCCATAGTAAAGGACTCTTTGCACTGGTCTAAGTACAGTTAAGGAAGGGGAGGCATAACAGAAACTGCTGAATTTCACTTCTTGAGGAAGTGCGCACACACACACACACACACACACACACACACACACACACACACACACACACACACACACACACACACGCGCGCGCGCAAGCAAGCAAAGGACCAAGGTCCAGTTCTAGCTGGAGGGACACATAA
>CM050210.1:18548719-18553719 GCA_027475355.1 Coilia nasus | reverse complement strand
AGTATGTGTGTATATGTGTGTGTGTGTGTGTGTGTGTGTATTACTGTGTGTTGTACTGAAAAGCAGTGTGTGTGTGTGTGTGTGTGTGTGTGTGTGTGTATTACTGTGTGTTGTACTGAAAAGCTGTGTGTGTGTGTGTGTGTGTGTGTGTGTGTGTGTGTGTGTGTGTGTGTGTATGACTGTGTTGTACTGAAAAACAGTGTGTGTGTGTGTGTGTGTGTGTGTGTGTGTGTGTGTGTGTGTGTGTGTGTGTGTGTGTGTATTATTGTATTGTACTGAAAAGCAGTGTGTGTCAGTATGTGTGTGTGTGTTGGAGCTGAACTAGTCTAAGTTTGTGAGTGTCTAAGCTGGTGTGTATTTTTGTGAGCGTGTGTGTGTGTGCATGTGTGTTTATATCACTGCTTTCGCTGTGCATATGTCTGTAACAGACAGGGCAGACACAAAAATAGAGAGCGAGTGAGTGTGGGTGTGTTTCCACAGAGAAGGGCTGTTATTTTCAGCGACTAAAGTCATGGTGAACAGCACTCACAGTACTTGTTAGGATGAGTTAGACAGCATCATTTAATGATACCGCTAGTGTTCAAATCTGCCATTCTTATGCAAATGCATGTTTTACACTGTGTTTTGCAACCTTTTTTAAACAATGTGTTATGTTATGTTGCATCTAACATCTTAATTTTCTTGTCTTCAACAATGTGTTACCTTATTTTAATATCTAACGTCTTCAGATGACTCAGTGAGTCACTGAGTAGTCACACACAGATGGTTATGTAACACGTGTTATGTTTAAAGTTAAATAAATAGGATTTAGCAAAGAGTTTTTCTAACGTTTAACGTCATCATGTACATTATTGCAACGTTTGAGCATCGGACAGGCACTGACCTTTTCTTTGTAATGCGTCGTTATCACCACACCACATATGTCAGCCTTTTACGGTTCTGTGTTTAAGTCGCTGTGGGGTAAATAATGGATTCCAGGAAAAGGACTGTTGTTAGAAGGGCTGTTACCAGGACAGAGTGTGAATAATTTGGGAGAGGGTGGGTGGTACCCCCAACCCTGTTATTTTAGTCTCTTTAGGGGGTACTGTGTCTTGATCAGGGGGTACTGTACCTCTCAGTACACCCTGTAATTTGAACTATGTTCCGAGATATTAGATGTATGTGTTAGGTGTGCCGTGTGAACGAGTTGTGGACCAGACAAGTACGTGTGTGTTAACGAGTACAGCACCAGGTTTCCAGCACCATGGACAGTTCCACGATCATATGGAATTACTGTGTGTTGTACTGACAAACTGTGTGCGTATGTGTGTGTGGCATGGTGGCTAATTGTGTGATGTTAGGCAGTGTTGTGGTGTCAGGCTTTGGTGGCTGATTGTCTGACGTTAGGCAGTTCTTTGTTGTTGGGCTTGGAAGATGCGCGACTCCTCTGCTAATTATGCTGCACAGCACAGAGAGAAGCAGCGTTTGTCAACATGAGGGAGGGGGTCAGCTACAACACACACACACACACACACACACACACACACACACACACAAATACAGACGTACACACACACACAAATAGAGATGTACACACAAATACAGACGTACACACACACATACACACATACACACAAATACAGATGTACACACACAGACAGACGTACACACACACACATACACACATACACACAAATACAGACGTACACACACACACACACACACACACACACACACACACAAATACAGACGTACACACACACACAAATAGAGATGTACACACACACACACACACACACACACACACACACACACACAAACATACACACACACAAAAATACAGATGTACACACACAGACAGACGTACACACACACATACCCACACAGACGTACACACACAAAGACATACACACACACTCACGCAGACATACATACACACACACAGACACACACACACACACACACACACACACACACACACACAAATGTACACAAACAGACAAACGTACACACACAAAGACATACACACACACTCACGCAGACATACATACACACACACATGCACACACAAGCACAAAATTCTCTCCCTGAAACTGTTACATTCTGTGTATTTTGAGGCTTGCAAGGCTCTGTATGATGCGCTTGGCTGAGTCTTTCAAACAAACTGTCTCTGTGAACCCTGTTAAAGTCACTTTCCCCACGGCATGGGCATGCAGAGTCAAGCGTTTGCTAAAACAGATTCACACATGCAGACACACACACACACACACACAAACACACACACACACACCTATACACACACATAAACATGTTTACAAAAATACACTAGCTCAGACACTGACAAACACACTAGCACAACTCCAACAAACACACACACACACACACACACACACACACACACACACACACACACACACACACACACATACACAGACACACATACACAGACACACACATAAACATGCTTACAAAAATACACACTAGCACAGCTCCAACACACACACACAAAGGAATTTTATATGGTCGTGGAACTGTCCATGGTGCTGAAAACAAGGTGCTGTACTGGCTAACAACACACACATACTTATATGAATGAATTGTACACACACACATGTAATTATATGAATCAACTGCACACATGCACAGACACAAACACACAGACACAAACACACAGACACAAACACACTCACACACACACACACACACACACACACACACACACACACACACACACACACAGATATTCCAGGACATGTCAATTGATTGGTGTTGTCAGTAAGCTGCATCTGTTAAATGTCCCTAAAGCACTACAAATGTGGGTTGGTGTGACTTAAATACACCTGCGTGGGTGCTCTTGGGCTCCATAAAGAGAAACCTCGTGGGCGATTCAGTTACATTATAAGACATGGCCTAATCAATGTAAAACAGTCAGATAACGCAGCTCATTGGCTAGTCTACTGCTACCATGTGGTCGCTATTTTTGACCACTTAAGCCACACCTCGTCTCTTCTTAATTTCAACAGATCAATGGTCATGTTGGGTCTGATATATTTCAGTTGAGTCATTAATATTTATTGCCTGCACTTCACTGAGGAAGATACTACACTGTTCCATTGAGAGTTATTTCTGTCTGAAGCAATTCAATAATTCAATAGCTCATTCAGGTTAACGATCCAGATTAAACAGCTCACATTCTAATTGTTTTATTCAGGTTAGTCTCTAAGTGTCTCGTCAGCAGTTTTACTCCGAATAGCAAAACTCTCCCTCTTTCCCTCCATTCTTCTTCTTCTTCTTATTATTATTATTATTCCTCCTCTCCTCCTCCTTCTTCTTCTACTTCATACTTCTCTCTCTTTCTTTTTTCTCCTCTTTTGCTTCTTCTTATTCTTATTCTTGGTCTCATTCTTCTTTTTCTTTCTCCTCCTTTTCTTCTTCTCCTTTTTCTTTTTCTTCTGGTTTTCATTCTCCTTCTTATTCTGTTCATACTTTTGCTCTTCTTCTTCTCCTTTGTCCTCCTTTTCTTCTTCTTCTTCTTCTTCTTCTTCTTCTTCTTCTTCTTCTTCTTCTTCTTCTTCTTCTTCTTCTTCTTCTCCTCCTCTTTCATGTTCGTCTCATCCTCCTCTTCCTCTCTCTCCTGTTCTTCCTCTTTACAGACAGCAACTTCCTGCTGGGCAACGCCCAGGGTCACCGTGGCTACCCGATCGTGTACTGCTCGGACGGCTTCTGCGAGCTGACGGGCTTCGTGCGCACGGAGGTCATGCAGAAGAACTGCAGCTGCCAGTTCCTGTACGGCGCCGGCACCAGCGAACACGTCACCCAGCAGATGCAGAAGGCGCTGGAGGGCCGCGAGGAGTACCAGACCGAGGTCCAGTTCTACCGCAAGAATGGTGAGCACACATATCACACATACTTATATGCATGGTACACACACGCAGACACATACATACACACACAGCACAGGACTGAGGTCCAGTTCTACCGGAAGAATGGTGAACCATATCACACATACATATACATGGCGGACACACAGATACACACACATACACTCACACACACACACACACAAACAAAGAAGCACAGGACTGAGGTCCAGTTCTACCAGAAGAACAGTGACATTAGCTCCCACAGTGGCTCATATCACACACACATATACTGTAGGAATATGCACACATACAGACACACACACACACACACACACACACACACACCATCCTATAAGAGCATTCCGACTGTGATGCTTTTTCCATCTCTAAAACGCAAGAAGCGTCGCTAGTATTCCAAAATCCAAGCACTTAATAGGCGCTTGCTAGAGATGTCAAGGTTTGTTTACTGTTGCTAGGTTACACAAGGTTCTCCATTATTTAGCATTGATATTTAAACCGCAGCTAGAGAGTGTTGATGTATGTAGAATCTAAGATCTTTGGTGTTGTGTCTTTGTTGGTGAGCCACTCAAGCTACAGTACACAATGACCCATAGACCCATAGAAAACAACATGTTCCAGAAGTTAAACAGATTTTAACCTTCGGCGTGTTGCATTTGTTCCATAGGAAAACAATTGAATTCAAGCACCAGTCAGAGGAAAAAACACAGCAGTGTGAACAGGCCCTTAATATTTTAAGTGGCATGTGATTTGTTGCACCAGGATGGCTTTAGATCTTCTCAGCTCTTTTAGCCTAAGAACTTCCTGTTGTAAACACAACCAGAGTCCCCTGGCAGACACCCTGGAACATGCATATGAGCTCCCTTTAAAGAGTCATCAAGGATTTCATGCAAAGAACTGCTTCCTGCCAATGGTGTCAAGCTGTCAAAATAGTTTTCATGCATTTTGAACACCCCATTTTATTTTCATACATGCTCTCTCTCTCTCTGTCTCTCTCTCTCTCTGTCTCTCTCTCTCTCTCTCTCTCTCTCTGGCTGTCTATCTTCTACTTTTTGAGTTTTTTCTCTCCGTCTTCTCTCCCACATCTCTTTCTTTTATCGCTGTATGTCATAGGGTGCTTCTCTTCCTGCCTGCCATATT
>CM050210.1:18531219-18543719 GCA_027475355.1 Coilia nasus | reverse complement strand
GAGAAAGCTGCTGTAAAAAGCGTCGGAAAACCTCCGCTCGCGGGGTGAGATGATTGCCGAACTGTCAGAGTGGGAGGCGAGCGGGGAGGCGGTGGGTGCGAGCAGGAGGACGCGAGCTCAAAATGACAGGTATGCAGTCATTAAGTTGGTAAAAGAGGCATGTCAAATTTCGTCACACGTTTTTTACAAAATGCCATTTATTACATGCTCATGTCACTCTTATGCAGACAACTTAAAATAAAGTGTTAGAAAAAGGAAGAAACTTTTTCCTCCCAAACTTCGTTTTTTTTTTTACAAAAGACCATTTATAACATGCTAGTGTCACTCTTACAGTATGTAGACAACTTAAAATAAAGAGAAAGCTAGAAAAAGTAAGAAAAAATAGAAATATAATACACAAAGAAGACATTGCGACACATACTAAATGCTATACTAACAGAATGTGTAGCTTGTAGCAGATGGCCCAGTCTTAGCTTGTTTATTTTTAATGTACTTGTGGTATGTATTTCAGTTTTTAAACGTTGTGTGCAAGTACACACAGCCGTATGAAGTGCAGTCAGCCTGATTTACATGTGTGTGCAAACAATAAACTCGCACTGGGTTGCAGTGGCATGAATATGCAAACAATAAATATTGCTTTCTTTGTTTGAGTTCACACTTTGAAATAAAGACGCATAAGGACGCAGCTGCAGCAGAGGAGCTGGGGAGAGCAGACATTATTTAAATGTGTGACTCATGTTCATGCTAGCAGCAATGAGACAGCAGCACAACAGATCGAAACACAGAATACAGATAATCTCCACCATAACACAGATTTTGTTTGTCTGTGTGTGTGTGTGTGTGTGTGTGTGTGTGTGTGTGTGTGTGTGTGTGTGTGTGTGTGTGTGTGTGCGTGCGTGCGTGTGTGTGTGTGCGCGCGTGTTTGTATTTGAGTGTAAATGTCTGTGTGTGTGTGTGTGTGTGTGTGTGTGTGTGGGTGTATGCATGTGTGTACGCACGAATCTGTATTTGTGTGTGCATGGGTGTCTGTATTTTTGTGTATATGTGTGTATCTGTGTGTGTGTGTGAGTGTGCATGTGTGTTTATGCATGTGTATGTGCACGTGTGTGTCTGTGTCTGTATATCTTTGTGTGTGTGTGTGCCCGTTTCTCTATGTACGTACATGTCTGTATTTGCGTGTAAATGTGTGTGTGTGTGTGTGTGTGTGTGTCCACACAGACGAGAAGAGGAGAAGGAAGAGCTCCCACTTGAGTGCGGCGCGTAAGAGGGGGCGCTCCATGCTCTACCACTTCACACGCCACTTCTCCCGGGGTGGCAAGAGCGAGGTCAACATCAGCACGGTGAGTACCAGTGTATGTGTGTGTGTGTGTGTGTGTGTGTGTGTGTGTGTGGTCTGACCTCTGACCAAGCTCCACACTAGGCCACAAAACCCATTGTAACTGCCGGTAGAAATTTTTTTCCGACATGATTTTGGGCACAACAATTGATGCTATGTGTCTAACAACATCCGTGTGTGTGTGTGTGTGTGTGTGTGTGTGTGTGTGTGTAGGTCTGTTTAAAGCTGTGTGTGTATGTGTGACTATGTGTGGGTGTGTGTGTAGTGTGATTGTATAAGGGCGTGTGTGTGTGTATGTTTAGATATGTTTAGCTCAGTGCCTGAGTGCGCGTGTGTGTGTTTGTGTGTGTGTCCTTGTACTGCAGAAGGGAGACACAAAGAGATTTGTTTGATTTTGCTGCTAGAGGCTGTTGCATCATATTGTTTAAGAGGCAGCCAAAATGGTGGCTGTTGCTGGGTGACAAGAGGCGGTTGCTACACTGAGCGGAGCAGCAGAGTGCTTAAATCTTTAGTCGGGCCAGTCGAGGCAAACTGATCACAGACAGCATCCTCTGCTAGAATCTGCTAAGAAATCATTCCACTGCCAAAAGGGAGAAACACACACACACACATACAAAATCATACTTATCCCCCCCCCCCCCCCAACAACACACACACACACACACACACACACACACACACACACACACACACACACACAGATCTATGGTTTAGCAATAAAATAACAACAGCAACAACATTATTTTATTGATATAGCACCTTTCAAGACACCCAAAGTACTAAACTTTTAGTACTAAAAGCACTAAAAGTAAACAGTTTTATCTCCATCAAAATATCGACTAAGCTCTGTTGTGCTCTATTGAGCTCTAGCATTCTCCCTGAACTTTTCTCCTTCCTATCATGAGCGCATAGATGTCACTGACATTCCCCAGGACAATCTGTCGTGTTACGTCATTGTAAGACCTGTACAAGAGGATCCTTTCGTTTCCGACACCGGTGTTACTGCTTCCCGAGTCATGCCGTTGGGATGTAAAGTTTTTAAAAAGTAAATGTAACCACATTCACACTGAAGCAGACATCTGTCAAGGTTAGTACCTTGACTGCTTGGGACAATGAGGTCAATGCCACAGAAACCCAAGTCTGTGACTGGAATGATTGCCATCTGCAAGGTGTCTTGCTATTGCAACACATTGCAGGATGAATGATCGGGATCTGCGCTGCGGACGGCGCTCTTGTGATCATTGATTGTGCATCTCAGTTGTCTTGTGGTTTTACTATCATACTGGGTATACAACATTGGTGGAATGACATGTAATAAATGTTCTAATTTTGTTTTGTTTTTTTGTTACAAAGCTAGAAAATGTACGAACCTTGTTTTATATTAGAGCATGCAGCACAATATTTTGTCATGGAGAGAAACCTGTAGCATTGTCAAGACATTTCAGGCGGATGCTTTTAAATTACATTACAGTACATTACACTTAGCTGACACTCTTATTCAGAGCAAATTACAGTCCCTGGAGCAATGTGGTGCTGGATACTTTGCTCCAGGGCATTTCAGCCATGGATAAGGGTGCAGGAAAGCACTGATTGTTTACTCCCCCACCCCCATTATTTTAAGACCAACTTTCTAACCAGTAGGCCACAGCTGCCCCTTTCACTGTGTGTGTCTGCGTTTACCAGAGTATCATGTGTGTTTTTAGCTCTAGAAAAGGAGAAAAGTGGGAGCAAGTTCAAAACATCCTTCCCAAACATCGTCATAAAAACATCGATTAAACTGGAAAAACAAACCGTATACACACAAATCTGTGATTTAGCATTAAAATAACAACAGCAACAACATATTGTATTGATATAACACTTTCCAAGACACCCAAAGTGCTTATGCACTAAAAGTAAATGGTTTTACCTCCATCAAAATATCGATTAAGCTCTGTTGTGTTCTACTAAGCTCTATCATTCTCCCTGAACTTTTCTCCCCGTGATCATGGGCACATAGATGTCACTGACATTCCCCGCGGCAATCTGTTGTATTGCGTAATGATTATTAGACCCATGCGGGTGGACCATTTTGTTCCGATGCTAGTGTTACTGCACCTCTTTTCTTCTTTTATACAGACAGACAGCCAACAGGCAAGCAGACAGAATATACAGTACAGGCCAAGAGTTTAAACACACCTCCTCATTCAGTGCGTTTTCTTTATTTTCATGGCTAGAATATAAGACGTTTTAAGTTATTTTACACTTTTTTTGTTAAGTATGTACAGTAATTACCTTCAAGGAGATTATGTTTTTGCCAGCATTGGTTTGTTTGTTTGTCTGTCCGTTAGTTAGTTTGTTTGGTTTTTTGTTTGTTAATAGCATAACTCAGAAAATTCTGGACGATAGAGCAGAAGTTGGCTAACTTACAACTGATCAGTTTTTGGTGGTGATCCGGATCACCATCGGGATTACGGATTTTTTTTAGAGGATTCTTCACCATTGCAAGATAGGGCCAATTTGGGCATTTTTGCTCAGAACTCTACAAATAATGCTCAGAATGCTCGTTTACCCCATCAAACATGTGTTCATTCACAGTTTTGATGGTTTCAGTGAGAATCTACAATGTAAATATTCATGGAAATAAAGAAAACACATTGAATGAGAGGGTGTGTCCAAATGTTTGGCCTTTACTGTAAGTATTTATAAATGACTTATTGAAGAGAAATAACATTACAATAATGGTTAACAACTGATGAATGAAGTGTTAATTATTATGAGTTAACAAATACATTTACACATGATTTATAGGGAGTAGTTATTCTAAAGTGTTACCAAACATTCTTCCCAAATATCAGACTCATCAAAATATCGATTAAGCTCTGTTGTGCTCTACTGAGTTCTAGCATTCTCTATGAACTTCCCCCCGCTATCATGAGCACATAGGTGTCACTGACATTCCCTGAGACAATCTGTCGTGTTACGTCATCATATGACCCGTGCGGGAGGACCCTTTTGTTCCGACACCAGTGTTAATGCTTCCCTCAGCTGAATTTAATCATCACTCTCCTTGAAGGGTCACCGCCCCTGTGGTGTCACACCCAGGCTAGGTGGATAGGAGGCCCGTTCAAGGGAACAGTAGGTCTATGGCTGGACCCTTTCCCTCCCTCCCTCCCTTCCGTAGCTAATCACCTCGACACCACCGTTCACCTTTGACCTAGGAAGTGCTTCGACTGCACGGGCGAGTGATGAGTCAGCCCTCAGATGAGCTCACGTGATTGGCCCCGGGCCCTGTCCCTCGGGGCACTAAGCCGGGTACGCGTCCGAGCCAGGGACCCTCCAGGAGTCTGGAAGCGGGAAAGGGGCCGCTGGTCCCATTTCGGTCCAGCGCCACCTGCTCCTTCTCTGGACGCTGGCAGCGGCACCTCCCCCTCTTTTGTCTGCCAGGATCCCTGGGTCACGCTTCCGATCCCACCCATCCAACAGATGGCCCTGAGAAGAGCTTGGCTGCTCCAGCAAGCCGTCAGATCGCCACCAAAACACACACACACACACACACACACACACACACACACACACACACACACACACACACACACACACACACTCTCTCCCTCTCTCTCTCTCTCTCTCTCTCTCTCTCTCTCTCTTTCTCTCTGTCTCTCTCTCTCTTACACATACGCATATATATATATATATATACACACACACACATGCACAGCAACACACACTCTTATGTACATGTACATACTTACAGTACACACATACATACATACACACACAGCCATATACTGTATGCATGCACGCTTGCACATGTACACACACACACACACACACAGACACACACATACAAATGCATGCACACCCCGACACACAGACTCATACACATGGGAAGAGGCATTGGCAATCAGGAATATGCACACGTACAGTTCAGAGTAGAAATACACACAAACAGCCACATGAAACAGAATGTACAGTAAAGTAAACACACACACACACACACACACACACACACACACACAGACATAGCACGAGGGAAAGCACACATTCTCTGCCAACACCCTGTGTCTCACTTGGAGTGTGAAATGTATGGTCTGGTATGCCGGTATGTGAATTCACATAAATACACACTTCTCAAAACCTGTCATCCACGCATCTCTTTCTCCCTCTCTCTCTCTTTCTTTCTCTCTCTCTCTCTCTCACTCTGTCTTTTATGGCTTTCTCCCTGTCAAAGAATGTTCTCACCTCTCAGCCATCAGAGACAAGCTGACATATGTGAGCGTAAACACAGCAAACAAACCTTGACTGTCAACACACACACAATACAACACAACAACACGACACAACACAACACAACACAATACAGAAAGACAGAGAGATGGAGAGATAGATAGATAGTTAGAGGGAGAGAGAGAGAGATGCGTGGATGACAGGTTCTGAAAACAACAGAACACGACCCAACACGACGCAACAACACAAAACAACACAAAAACACAATCCAGTACGACACACAACAACACAGTTCATTACCACACAATAACACAACAGTGCAACACATAACAGCACAACACAGTTTATCTACTTAACCACCTGTCATGAAAATAACCATTTATCCACCCTTGTACAGTACGACACCCCCCCACCCCTACCATTAAAACTGTCTTTTACTCACACAGCTAAAACAAACATCAATATCAGTGCCTGTGTACAGTGTAGAGTAAATATACAGTTTATGTGTTTAGGAATACGTTTACTTTCTGCTTGCATCAGTGGTGTGGTTGTAAAATCAGAGGTGGGTAAACTAAGAATGTGGTGATCTCTGTGAGGTGGATGCACAGTGCAACATAAGATGTTTTAAAAAGACATGCAAAACATGGTTAAGCAGTCCCAGCGCATTTTAATGGTTTCTAGTGCACATATAGATGACATAATGTGATTTTGGAATGTTAGAAATGGTCTTTGGTACATAAATTCTATTATAAAGTGAATAAACTGTATTGATAGGTGCATAAACTCAGTTTACTTGCGTTTATTTTCCACTGCATCTCTGGCTTGCAGTAATGGTCTTAGCATGTGATGTTTTCCAGTGTGGCACTGTGTTAAGTAGAGCCATCTATTAAGCAGTGTACTTGCAATCTCCCTACCAACTGCTTAACTAATTAAACTGAACAAATGAAGGCGCCAAAAAAAAAACATATTGACTTCATTAAAACATGAAACACAGCAAATAGAGTGGCCCTGGTGTCGTTAGATAGCTTATCTCAAGCCACAAGAGCCCAACATACACAAATCTCCCATTCTGTCACCACTTGGTTGAATTTGCTGACCAGCATGGCACATTGAAAATAAATAAGTAAATGAATAAATACATCAATAAATAAATACATGAATGCATCATAAATTAGTCTTTATCACTCTATTACACTACCACTGCATTTATACTTCACACTATAGTACGCTGCCTTGGAGCAGCACACTAAAATGGCTTATATATGTTATATTATAATTCAGAATGAATTTCTCCATGCTTGAAGAATGAGGCTGTGAGCTTCACTCCTATGAGACTGGCTGAGTGATGACGTGCTCATTCTAGCCTGCCGGAGCGCAGCGTACGGTACTCCAAAGTAGGCTGCAGGTTCTTACGCAGAACAAGCCAAGCGTCACAGAACCTTTGCCAGAATTAGGCCATGAAGTAGCATACTCAGCAAGCAACCCTTAAGCAGCACAAAGGCTTTACGACACTGTTCTTATTTGTAGTGCAGACAGGTACACATGTACATACTCATTTAGTCACTCACCTACTTCGTTGATCTCTCAGGACATGCGTACATCCGATGGCAATACTGCCCTACAAAGCCAAAAGGCAGTAACTACATATTTTGTCAAAAGTGAGTTTAGACTCGAAATGGACTTTATGTAACCCCTCTTTTGTCTTATGACTAAATCTCTTGCTTCTTCCTGTTCAGAAAGTATATTAAAGCATCACCACTACGATACCAACAACATATTTGACTGGGCATTATTGCAACTTTAAAGACATTTTTCTCAGTTTCAGTGTTCATGTAGTTACTGCTTTTTGCCTTTGTAGGGCAGAAGAATACAGCACTGTAAATTCTAATTAGAAGATGTTAAAAAAGCTAGGAAAGTTATTGTCTTGAAACAACAGGCTAAAGAGGATTTGGAGTTGAATGTTAAGCTTACAATCATTTCCCTTTTTTTGTAAGGTAATCGTTTTCCTTGCTTTTTTTTTAAAGAAAGGTCTACTAATTAGAGTTTGCAGTGTGGTTAGTGGTATGATTTAGTCTATGTTATAAGCACACAGCATGTGATGTGCGTGTGGTGTACTTTGTGGCCTATAGACACAAAACCACAGTGGAGGTTTGACCTGTTAAATATCTCCATAGTCAGCCAGTGTTGATAGACAGGCTCATTAAAATGGGTCGCTGTTGCAGAGATGTGTGCATGTCTGTGTATGTGTGTGTGCGTGTGTGTGTGTGTGTGGTTGTGTGTGTCGGGGGCCTCTCAGTGGAGTGTGTCGCTCAGGGTCATCCGTGAATGTCTGTGGCTTATGTACCAGTCAGCAGGGTGAGGCCAGGCGTTGAGCTCAAACAAACAGCCCAGGCTTTCATTTTACGCATGGCTGCACTGCAGATTCGGATGTGTGGGCTGTTTTGTATGAGTATGTATGTGAATGAGGGAGAAAAAATGGAGAGAGAGAGAGAGAGAGAGAGAGAGAGAGAGAGAGAGAGAGAGAGAGAGAGAGGAGAGAGAGAGAGAGAGAGAGAGAGAGAGAGAGAGAGAGAGAGAGAGAGAGAGAGAGAGAGAGAGAGAGAGAGAGAGGGCTTGGAGGGGGAGAGAAAATTGATAAAGATAAAGAAAATGAAAATGGACAGATCGGAGAAAGGTGGGGAGAGAAAGAGAGAGACAGAGACTGAGAGAGACAAAGAGAGAAAGAGAGAGATGTATAAGAAGGACAAAGGGGTATCATTGGAAAAAGTGTGACAGAGAGAGAGAGAGAGAGACAGAGAGAGAAAGACAGAGATAGAGGACCTAGGGGAAATGAAACACTGTAGAAAAAACAAGGGAAGCACAGTGCGCTGGATGAATGGAGCGAAAGTAAGTGAAAGAAAGGGATAGGTGGAAAGACGGAGTGAATGAGAGAGAGAGGAGGTGAAGAAAGAGAATGGGAAAAAAATTAAAAGAGAGACAGAGAGAGGGCACAATGGAGGTGAAGAAAAGAGTGAGAGAGTGATTGCACAGGTAGCAAAAACCTTCTCCCAGTGCTGCCTCTGTTACTGAGATTGCATTTGAGAAGGCAAATGTCACTGCTGACATTTCACAAATCCAGTACCTCAGGGCAGTGTGTGTGTGGGGTGTGGGTGTGTGTGTGTGTGTGTGTGTGTGTGTGCACGTGTGCACGTGCAAATATGTGCATGAGCAGATGTTCGTTTTCTTTTGGGCTTTGAGATCATTTTTTACATTTGTGTGGGAGTACACATATGTGTTTCTTCACCCTTGTTTGTGATGCATGTGTACCAGTATATTTACGTGTATGTATGTATTGAAGAGTTACAACGTGAACCCCAAACAGTATCCCTGCATCCGAAACCTTAGTAGGCACTGCGTTCTATGCAGTGCTTACCACTCGACCGTTACAGTAGTAGCTTCTACGTAGCAAACTAGCCAGTAGCAGGTACAATTCGGACGTACTACGACATCGCCATCTTGCCCGTCCTCTGACCCGGATGTTTACATTAACGTCATGATTTTGCCAGCTTGTAGCAAACGGTTAGCTGCATTTTATCAGATAACCCCAACATTTATGTGCATTTGTGACGTGAACAACTATTTACATGATTTTTATTTACTGAAGTGCACATTTGTACACTGTCAGACAAGCGACCGGAGTCTCGCCATCTTGGTTACTTTTAACGAGCGGGAAGTTTTTGGTTCTTCTTCTACGGTTTTCAACCTCCCGGTGACTTCAGGGATAGCGTAGTGTAGTTCGCTTGCACACTGCAAAATGCTGCCTGAAATAGCAAGCCATCCGGGTACTTTTGGCCTGGCTTCGCCTACTGCTGAAAGCTTACTAAGGTATTCGGATGTTCTAGGTCGTGGCTTCCTCATTTTTGGCTACTATGCAGGCGGCTAGTAAGGGTATTCGGATGCAGGGTATGTCTCTGTATATGCATGCAGTGCATGTAGTGGGATAGATATCGGTGAAAGTATGTGTTGGTGTTATAAGCCATATATATAATTACCAGGTTCCCGGAGGGATTGACCAGGTATTGCAATGACCCTGACCGTCTGTGTGTCTGTCTGTCTGTGTGTGTGTGTGTGTGTGTGTGTGTGTGTGTGTGTGTGTGTGTCTGTCTGTCTGCCCATATGGGGGGCTGTCTGTGTGTGTGTGTGTGTGTGTGTGTGTGTGTGTGTGTGTGTCTGTCCGCCCATATGGGGGGCCAGGCTGCCATCTCTGATGGCGCTTGTTATATATGGCGTTATAAGTGTGCAGCCTGTGTTTCTGTCGCAGCTCTGTCGGTTTTCCTCTGAAATCACACAGGTGATGAAGGAGATTCTAATAACACTTTCTATGAAGCTTGTATTAGTGTAATGTGTTAGTGTAGTAGTGTAATGACAATAAAGTTGAATCTAATCTAACCTAATCTGATCTAATCATAAGACTCTTTTTTATTTATATATTGTCATGACTGCACTTGTAGGCAGGTGAAGTTTTATAACCAAGAATTCACTGTGACACCTATAGTTGGAATCGGACTTATGACAAAGCATTATAATGCCTTTGGAGTTCAGTCATGAGTATGTATACATGGGTATGGATACTTTACATACTTTATGAATGTATTATAACCCTTTATGAATGTGTTCATAAAGTCTTGTGAATACAAGGTTCACAGAAAGTATTACCCAGATTCCAATCATTTTTAATGTGAGTTGGCAATTTTGCAGTAATGAGACAAGTGAGTTGCATTGCCAACCAGCAGAGGTGGAAAATCCCATCTACAGAGAGTAAAAAAACTGCTATATATTCCCCTCCCTATGCGCTTCAGGTGATTTCACTAATCAACCTGCCTAATGATTTGTGTGCTCATTAGGATGGATGCTGGTTCAGGAGGGAGATAGTTGGATCAAATGTGTGGCAGTTTTTAGTCTGTGAAGCCACCTCTTCACCTCTTCCAACCGGGCAAAATGTTTGTGTTTGACAACTGTCAGTGTGGGTGAAGGCAGCGTGAAAGTTCAGAGCGACATCTGCTACCCATGGCTCCCAAGCAGGAGCTAGAAACTTCCAGAAAGTGTCGAGCTGGGCTGCGAGGGTTTTGGTGTGTCTGCAGGGTTAGTCAGCGATGGGAAACGCAGCTGTTTAGAAAGATAAAGTCCTGCCTTTGCACACTTAAAGTGTGCTGAGCGAGCTGGCTGAGGAGCTGCACTAATTACAATCAGAATCAACAAGCAGTGGGGTGTTGCAGTGGCGCAGTGGTTAGAGCACCCGACCATAAACGGGCATTCGCCCATGGGGACCCAGCTTCGAATCTGGCCTGTACCAGAAGGGTGGGGGGAGCGAATAACCAGCGCTCTCCCGCACCCACACCCATGGCTGAAGTACCCTTGAGCATAGCACTTAATGCCATGTTGCTCCAGGGGAACTGTTCCTGTACCGAATTCACTGAAAATCGCTCTGGATAAGAGCACCAGCTACATGTATTGTAATGTAGCTAAATGTTATCGCTGGATAACAGTGTCAGCTACATGTAATGAAATGTACTGTAGCTAAATGGTGTGTACTCTTTGCAAACTTCATTTTTATGGTTTATGGCAAAATGTATACAGCAGTGATGGGCCACCTGGATTTAGCAGCTACCATCCAGTACCACAACTTCCAAATAACCTGTTTTCTACCTGTGTGCTTAATGCAGGTGTTGTTTTTTGTTTAGTTTTTTTTACCAATGAGAGCTATTTTAGCAACTGTGTCCAGAATAGCTGTGTGGTACTGGATTTGTAGCTTCTGAAAGCAGGTTGTGCATCACTGGTGTAAGATACGCAGCCTATGAGAGATACAGAAAGGAGTATACACGCAGATGGGAAAAAGAGGTGCTGGCGACCTGAGCCAAAAGTTTGGAGAAGAAATGTTGCCGCACACTCCGAGCTGGTTACACAAGGTTTAATGTGATAATGTTCGAATCCTGCCCCAACCCCACACTGCTCCAGGGACTGTAACTGAAACTCTGCAAATATCTGTAAGTCGCTCTGGATAAGAGCGTCAGCTAAGTGTAATGTAATAAAAGTAATAATAATAATGTTTCGCCCACTCTGGCCTTCCTGAGATCGCATGCTGACAGGAGTATAACCCTCAGTTTTTAAAGGGAGTTAACCAGACCTAATTGCACACAGGTGATAAGATCATCAGCTGATTTAGACTTGTGTGGAGATGTTAAACAGGGACCAGCCTCATTACCATTTTTAAAACACATACCAGATAAATATCAGCCATGTTGTGGCAATCAGACATCCTAAAGATAAACATTTCATTTCGTATACATCTGTTATACGAATGTCATACATAGTTATAGTTTATTTACTATAGGCATACAATATATGCACATTGTCATAAAAAGTGTATTACCTCGTAAAGTAAAGCCTATGAATGATAAGCACAACTTTTGTTTTTCACATTTGACATGCAGGCACCCAGACAATATTCACTGTGTGGCTCATTTTCCTCCATCTCAGAGACCTACAGTACTGAAAATAACAGAGCAGCTGGAATGACACAATGTCAACACCTACTGCCAAACACCTGCGCTGACAGGCTAGCTAGATTTAGTTTGCCAGTGATGCTGTACGGTTGTCAGTGTTTGAAAGGCAAGTCTTTAAGCTTTTAGCCAGCTAGCATGCCTGTTTTAGATACAAAACTCCCATCATTGCCTCTGTTAGCAAGCCATTGTTGTGTCACAAGTCACTGAGGACAAGAACCAGTTAAGATTTATGGTGGAAACGCACACACACACACACAGACACACACACACGCACAGACTCACACACACACACACACACACATACACACACACACACACACACACACATACAGAGAAACAGCAACTGGGAAACAGACACAGACTCATGCATCATATATAGATGCATTCTCCCCAAGGCAAGTCTGTCAATCCGC
>CM050210.1:18513719-18526219 GCA_027475355.1 Coilia nasus | reverse complement strand
CAACAGCACACACACTACATTGTACCTGGGTGAATTTACCTCTGTAAACAGCCTTGAGTGTATGGTGTGTTTCACTGTAAGTGTCTGCCTGTGGATTTTGTTATGTAGGTGCATATGGCTTCATGTAGGATATAGGTGCGTAAGGCTCATGTAGGATATAGCTGCGTAAGGCTTCATGTAGGATATAGGTGCATTTGCTTCATGTAGGATATAGGTGCGTAAGGCTTCATGTAGGATATAGGTGCGTAAGGCTTCATGTAGGATATAGGTGCGTAAGGCTTCATGTAGGATACAGGTGCGTATGGCTTGAAGTGTGGTGTGAAACAAGCATCAAATGAAGAGGAGAGCAGGGAACACACTTGATGGCTGAGAAAGAAAAAAGCGTCTTTAAAGCTGTGTCCTTTCTCGAACCAGAGACAGGGAGAGATAGAGAGAGACAGATAGAGAGAGAGAGGAAAGAGAGATTGTGCGAGAAAGAGATGCTAAGTAAGTGAAAAGGAGAGACAAGATGTTCCACACGCCATTCAGAGAAATGTCTAAGTTCTTCCAGACAGTCAGCCAGCCATCGGGGTGGCAGAGGGATTACCCGTAATCTAGCTCTCGCTTAAGCCCCATACATTCATAATATGCACACACCACACACACAACTGCTTCTGTGGGATTGCGACAAACACAGATGTTCGCTCTCTCACTCTCTCTCTCCTCTCTCTCTCTTCTCTCTCTCTCTCTCTCTCTCTCTCTCTCTCTCTCTCTCTCTCTCTCTCTCTCTTCTCTCTCTCTCTCTCTCTCTCTCTCTCTCTCTCTCTCTCTCTCTCTCTCTCACTCACTCACTCACCCACTCTCTCTCTCTCTAGCTCCTTGTCTCTCTCTTTCTCTCTCTCTTGTTCTCTCTCTCTCTCTCTAGCTCCTTCTGTCTCTCTCTTTCTCTCTCTCTTGTTCTCTCTCTCTCTCTCTCTCTCTCTCTCTCTCTCTGTCTCTCTCTATGTATGTGTGGGTTTTTTTCTTTCGTCTTATATGTTCGTTGGAGTGGCTTTCTTTGTGCAATAGTGTTCTTGCTTGTGTGAACATCTTGGTGACTTAAGCATTGGGCTTATATTTCTGTGTGTGTGTGTGGTGTGTGTCTGTGTGTGTGGTGTGTGTGTGTGTGTGTGTGTGTGTGTGTGTGTGTGTGTGTGGTGTGTGTGTGTGTGTGTGTGTGTGTGCTTGTGCATACAGACTGCCTATGCAAACATATTCAGACATCTCTATCCTCTCCTGCCTTAATGCTGCAGCAGATTAGCAGCTCAACAGGCGAAGGTGTAACATCACACCTGCGTGAAGCTTTCAGAGTCAGAACAGGATGTATGCCTTGAGCAGCCATATGTGTGTGTGTGTGTACGTGTGTGTGTGTGTGTCTGTGCACGCATGCGTGTGTGTATGTGTCAGGGATGGAAACTTGCACCAGCCACCAGCCAATGTTGGTAAAATATGAAAGTGGCTGGTCAATTGTGGACAAAAAAATAATAATTAACTATTGATTGGCTGGTGAATTTTATCATTTATTTGTTTACATGAAGTTTATGTGACACATGAACATGAACTGTGAAGTTTACATTTTGCACAGTTCATTTTCACCCTTGGTGTGTGTGTATGTGTGTCTGTGTGTGTATTCTGTGCGTGTATGCATGTGTGTGTATGTGTGTTTGTATGCGTGTGTCTGTCTGTCTGTTTTGATAGAAGGTGCTCAGCTCAATGTTAAGTGTGTCGGCTTTAGAGAGAAGATACTGTAGCATGTGTGTTTCTTTGTGTGTGCATTTGTGTGCAAATATATGCATGTGGGTGCGCAACCTGTATGTGTGTGTGTGGTTTGAGAATGTGTGTTCATGCATGTGTGTGTGTATGTGTGTGTGTTTGTGTGTGTGTGTGTGTGTGTGTCTTGATTTAAACAGGATGTACGGCTGATCTGAAATAAGGAAGTGCGCACTCAGGCATTACAGTAAGAGGGTCAGTGGATTCACTTCACCACTTCACACAGTCAGAAACATCGTCCTACTCACCCCTCTACCAACCAGCAAACCGGATATGGCTCTTCCTCTAAACTAGTGTGTGGGTGTGTCTGTGTGTGTGTCTGTGTGTGTGTCTGTGTGTGTGTGTGTCTGTGTGTGTGTGTGTGTTTGTGTGTGTGTGTGTGTGTGTGTGTGTGTGTGTGTGCACGTGCGTGTGTGTGCGTGCGTGCGTGGATACACATGTGTTTGTGAGTTTATGTAGGTGTGTTCTTGTGTGTGTGTGTGTGCACATATATGCATATGTGTTTGTAAGTTTGTGTAGGTGTGTGTGCTTGTGGGTGTGTGTGCATGTATGTGCTTATGTGTGTGTGTGTGTGTGTGTGTGTGTGTGTGCAGGGCCGTTGCTAGCCATTTGGGTGCCCTAAGCACAAATGCTTTGTGGTGCCCCCCCCCCCCCCCCCCCCCCCAATATGAACAATACTTCAGAATTTATCAGTGCCATTCACTTTATTTTTGAAACAAACACACCAAACATTAAAGTTAATAGAGCAAATAAAGCAGGATCATATAGAGGGGGAACACATGTCTCCAGTGTCCCCTGCTGATGGCCTCTCAGTGACAGGGCTCGCCACTGTCGCCGTGGTTGTGTGTGGAGTTGCACCTGTACCTGAACTGGACATTGATGGTTGTAGCTGGTCAGGGCTGGGAACTGTTGCAGAGTCTACACTGGTTGATGGTTGATGTCCAGGGCTTGAACTGCTGGTGGATGGTTGATCTAAATTGGTTGAATTGCTGGTGGATGGTTCATCCTCCTCCTCCTGACCTTGAGGTCCTCCTTGCACATATGTAAGCATTGGCCCTGCATTCAGAATTAAAAGACAACACATTCAGGGATTCTACTGAAATACAGTTTTTAACCACAGTTCCAAAAATGCATATATAAATTAGGTTTATGTAGGCCTACGTGTAAATCACTTCATTTCAAAATTCAAAACTCTATTTTAAATTTATAGAGGTGTCATATGGGACAACATAAAAATCTGTACATAATTTGACATGAATACGAAGGGGGGAAATCTACATAACTGTAAGATTGATTCTTTTCATATTACAATTTCACCAACAGATGTCGCCCTTATAATAATAATAATAATAATAAAACTTTACTTGTATAGCACAGTTCATACATGCAATATGCAACTCAAAGTGCTTTACAGTTTGGCAGGGTTGTTGCAAGACAACATTTCTCGCGGTTCAGTGATGTCAGAGCACATAAATACAGAAGCAGACTGACTCTTGCATGAACACAGGTAGGCAGTCCTTGTAGGCCCTAGTCAGCAATCTTTGTAGTCCAGTGGCGTTAGAGCTATGCAACGCTCTGTTAATGTGGGCTCTTATGTGAACATAGGTCGGCAGTCTTTGCGGGCCAGGGGCACTACACGAGGAAAGTTCATTTAGGCGCAGTCGGTTGTTAGTGTCCCCAGGGAGCAACAGGGGTGAGGAAAAACTCCCTGTTTGTTTGATTTGCGTGATTTCAGGAAGAAACCTCAGGAATCAGTGAGTAAAACTCCCTGTTTTTCTAGGAAGAAACCTCAGGCAGAACCACGTCTCCCAGGGTAGCCCATCTGCCGGGGCTGGTAACGGGAAGTCGGTGACTGAGTAGTTAGGTGTAGGCTTGGTTGAATAGGTAGGTCTTTAGTTGTCGCTTGAAGATGTCGATGGATTCTGCTTTTCTGATGTGCTGTGGTAGGGCATTCCATCTCTTTGGGGCGTAGTATGAAAAGGCCGATTCCCCGATCCTTTTGGGTGGTGCGTCTGGAATCCTCAGGAGACCGGCATCAGCGGATCTAAGGGCTCGTGCAGGGGTATAAGAGGATAATGCGTCAACAATATAGCATGGGGCAAGGCCATTTACAGCTTTAAATACCAGTAGTAGTACTTTGAAGTCAATTCTATAGGATACAGGTAGCCAGTGTAGTTCAGCCAGTACAGGAGTAATATGTTCCCTCTTTCTTGTTTTTGTTAGTAATCTTGCAGCCGAGTTTTGAATAAGCTGTAGTTTTTCAATTGATTTTTTTGGGAGGCCTGTGAACAAGGCATTGCAGTAGTCTAATCTACTTGTAATAAATGCGTGAACAAGTTTTTCAGCGTCTGGCTTGGTCAAGAAGGGGCGAACTTTTGCTATATTTCTTAGATGGAAGTATGCTGTTTTAGTCACTTTGTTGATGTGTGGTTTAAGGCTTAGGTCAGAGTCAAGGATGACACCTAGGCTAGTTACCTGTTCTCTGACATATTGGTTTAGGTTGCCTAGACTGGGGAGGAGAGCTTCCCGTTTGTCTTTAGGGCCGATAAGTAGCAGTTCAGTTTTGTTTTCGTTTAACTTTAGAAAGTTATTGCTCATCCAATGCGTGACAGCTGACAAACAGGAGGTTAAAGACTGTAGAGCTGTGGTTTTGTTTGGCTCAACTGAGATATAAAGTTGTGTATCATCGGCATAACTATGAAAGTCTATATTATGTTTTTTGATAATGTTGCCCAGCGGTAGCATGTATAATGAGAAAAGCAGGGGGCCAAGGCAGCTGCCTTGAGCAACATCGAAGGGTACGTCGTGATTTTTAGATATATGATCTCCTAAACTAATATAGAATTGTCTTCTAGTGATGTATGACTCAAGCCATTTTAGTACATGGCCTGAGAGGCCCACCCAAGTTTTGAGACGATGTAGTAGTATGTTGTGATCAATTGTGTCAAAGGCGGCACTTAGGTCCAAGAGTACTAGGGCAGAGACTTTGTTTGTGGCTGTACTGAGTCTGAGGTCATTTACTATTTTGGTTAGAGCAGTCTCTGTGCTATGATTTGCTCTAAAGCCTGATTGGAATTTTTCTAGGATGTCGTTTTCATTAAGGAATTGGTTGAGCTGTAAGAAGACAGCCTTTTCGAGTATTTTGCTTATAAATGGGAGGTTGGAGATTGGTCTATAGTTGTTTAGTGTGTTATAGTCCAAATTTGGTTTCTTTAGCAATGGCTTCACTACAGCAGTTTTAAAGGCGCTTGGGAAAATACCTGTGAGAATGGAGGTGTTAATGATCTGTAATAGGGGTGTGGAGATATAATTAAAATTATTTTTCATGAGAAAAGTGGGAATAGGGTCAAGGCTGCATGTTGACCGCTTGCTATGTTTAATAAGTTTATAGAGATCGTCTTCCGTAATGGCGCTAAAAGTCTGTAGGGTCGGTGGTTCCTTAATAGGGGCATCTTGTAGGTAGTTAGGGTCTCGAATGATTTCTGCTCTAATAGCGAGTATTTTGTTTGTGAAGAATTCTGCAAACTCTTCGCATTTTGGAGTGGTGGCTAGACTAAGCATGTCACAGACTGGCCCAGGATTTAGTACTTTTTCAATTGTAGAGAATAATACTCGTGTGTTGTTGTGATGGTCTGTGATAATTTTTGATAAATAGTTCTTTCTTTCTGTGCGTATTGTATTGTTATAGGTGATAATATGTTCTTTAAGGATTATACGATTGACTTCTAATTTAGATTTTCTCCATGCTCGTTCTGCTGCTCTACATTGCCTTTTTTTCTCTCTTACTGACTCATTTATCCATGGTGAGGTTTTAACTCGTGAGCTGCGTTTTGTTTTTAAAGGAGCAACTTCGTCTAAAATTTCCTTTAGGTTGCTATTAAAGCCAGCCACCATTTCATCGAGCGATTTGTGGCCATTGAGGAGGTCGCGGGAGCTAATAAGTTCGGTGATTTTTTGTTGCGCTGATTCATTTATGCATCGTTTGTGGGTTGCACCGGTCTCTCTATTGCTATGTATAGTAAATGGGAATTCAAATAAGACGCAGTAATGGTCGGAGATGGCTATATCCGATACGGAAATGTTGTTAATATTTGCGGGTTGCGATATTACTAGGTCGAGCGTGTTTCCTAGTTGATGGGTGGCTTCTGTTACGTACTGATGTAGCCCAAAACCATCCAAGGTGTTTAGCAGGTCTTTGCCATTTGAGTCACCGCTTTTATTAACATGAATGTTAAAATCTCCCGTGATAATTATTCTGTCGTAGTTTGTAAGTACCGCTGACACGAGGGTGGAGAAGTCAGATAAAAAGGTTGGTGAACTTTTTGGCGGTCTGTATAGCGTGATAAGGAGTAAGCTGTGATCGGTTTTAACTTTAATCGCTAGGTACTCAAATGACGTGAAGGTGCCTAAATTTATCTCGTTACAGCTGAGTTTATCGGAGAAGATGACAGCTATACCGCCACCTCTTTTATTGTCTCTTATCGATTGATAGAATTTATAGTTAGGGGGACAGGCTTCAATAAGGGTGGCAGCCCCTTCTTCTTTTAACCAGGTCTCCACAAGGAACATAAGGTGTAGTTTATTTTCCGAGATGTAATCATTTATAAAGAAACTCTTGTTGGTGAGGGACCTTACATTAAGGACAGCAGCATTTATGACGATTTTAGTCTTATTTACCCAGCGCCCGAGCTGGATATTAATTAGATTGTTAGGTATGTAGCCTGTGGTTTTATGCTTACGTTTCCTATGGTGGGTTATAAGGGAAGGAATTTTGTGGAGCAGATTATCTGACTGAGCCAAGCACACTGTATTCCGAGCACTGGTGGTAAGGGGGAAAGATATATCATTATCTCGGACTAAGTTGCTATTGAGATGTGCTGGCTTGGAGCTTACTTGTCAGCGTGGCGTGTGATGGGCTTCCAGAGCTAGCTCCAGGTTGCTAGCTAGCAGGCTCGCCACAGCCCTGTTCAGGTGTCGTCCGTCTCGGGCGAACAGGCTGCGTCTTCTCCCTTGGCCTATAAACCTGAAAACCGATGAGCACATGGCCTGTATATATGCAGTCAATAGACGAGAACCATTCACTTGAATGAAAATACATCTTTATAGATAACCTGAAATGCAGTGTCATGCGAAATAAAGGTAAAATCTATCTTCACTTTTTAACCATAACCGGTCACACCTTGACAATTTTACCAAACAGTTACATTCAACGTTTCTATAGGGCAGAATCTTTGTTTACACTGAACTTGACTAACAAAAATGGTTTGTGAATGACTATAATATAGGCCTAATAACAAAAACTAATAGAGCATTCGTCACGAGACAAAGACAAAGATGAAATTTAAAACAGGGTGTCAAAATTAACACTAGAAAATTAAGCTTAATCAGAAATAGCATAGCTAGCTAGCAACCTCGGAAGGGAAGCGCTAGTCTTACCCGAACGTTAACTCAAAACAGTCAAGTGACCATGATGAATTGCTTTCAGTAATTCATAATTCATGTTCATATCCACAACGTAAACTAGCTAGATAGCATCAGTCATTTACAACTTTAATCATTTGTTAACACAGTCTGAACTGTTAACTGTGTTAACTGATTCACTTGTAATTAACACAGTCTGAACATGGCTAGTAGACTAGGAGCTAACGTTACAGTTTGTTGACTGTAAGTTTATTGCCTGGCAAGGGTTACATTTTTTATTATTAATTTAAAACACTGTCTTACCTGAGCTTCATTTCGCTGTCTCTTCTTTTTTCTTTTTTCTGCTCCCGACATTTGATGGCTTTTCGAGGCCATGTCTAAACAGGTCTGCCAAACTTAAATTGAGACTGAGCCATGATCGAACAGACCACTGGGAGGGGAGGGGGGCACCAAGAAGAGAATGGAGAGAGGGCAGCAAAGGAGATTCGCCTTTTCTGGAGCAAATTGGCCTATTTTTTTTTTTTGTATTACTTATTATTGTTTTGTATTACTTATAAATATGAACATGTTTTACACATATTTTATATATCGTACGTAGCTTATTGTGATGATTTTTTCACAAGCCTGATTTTTTGGTGGTGCCCCCCAAGCACTTGGTGCCCTACGCACTGTGCGTAATGTGCGTGTGCGGAGCTACGGCACTGTGTGTGTGTGTGTGTGTGTGTAGGTGTGTGTGTGTATGCGAGCATGTGTGTGTCTACTGAGCATGCCATGGCCCACATGTATCCGGCAGTCACAGAGGCTGTTTGGCTTGTGAGGTTTGTAAGGACCTACTTCCTGTCTTTGGGAGCTTTTAGGGCTGTAGTATTGTGTCCAAGGACACTCCGATATAGTAGCGGCACAAGCAGGAGTTAGTCTGTGAGGATCGGTAGGCTTTATGTGGACCACCCAGAGTACATGGAGGGACAGTTATCTGCTGTGCAAAGGCAAAGGACCGTAACTTCAATTTTGGGGCGAAAATGAGTTACTGTCATTTTTTGGAACAATAAACATCAGCCTTTGTAGGGCAGTAACAGTCTGTTTTGATTTATAGTGCTACAGAACTTAGCCTGACATGCCAGCCAACATCAAATGTTGTGGTCTGGCTGTGATGGATAGACCAAGTGTAATCCAAACAACGGCATCAAGGGTGGTCTTTCAAACTGCCTCTGCATGCAATAGGATAGCAAAACAACCAACCAAAGCAACGAAGTTGTTTATAATAGCCCTATACCAGTGCACTGTTGCAACGCTGTCAGCATCATGTTAAGCTTGTCTAGCAAGTCTTTACAAGGGTAGGCTGATATGATTGGTCTAACCAGATTTGGGAGAAAAGCTACTGAGCTTTGAAGGGTTGTGTGTAGAGTGTACCCAGGAAAGACATTTTAATTGCTAATAGTGTAACTTGGATCAATCATTATCTTGTTCATTTTTTCCTGCTGTCTGTCTGTCTGTCTGTCTGTGTGGTTGGCTGGCTGTAAATCCAAATGTTATTTATTAAGCTTTAGGCAGTAGAGTTTCTAATTTTTTTTTATAAATATGTGTTCAAAAACCAATGAGCTTCTGCACACCTCTAAAAACAGGTGCATGGAGGTGACCCACAGTCTACCACTGAAGCAACCTGACAAAGGTCCATGACCAAAACGTTGTGTGATTCAATAAATCTTTCTTGCGGAATGGGCAGTGGGCAGGAGTTTACATTTTCCTAAATAAATATGTGTTTGACAACAGTGAAAAAGATGTTTTAATTCCACCATAAATTCTGCAATACTCGACATTCTTTAGAATGGTCATTCTCCCAGCGTTTTGGTCATATCTGTGTGATGTTCTCTGCTTCCACCGACCTGCGGCTGTTGTTTAGCAATGCCTGTCTCTTTCTCTGCCTTGTCCTTCATTCTTACTCTCTTTCTCTTTCTCTTTCTTTCTATCTCTCTCTGTCTCTGTCTATCTCTCTCTCTCTCTCCTGCGGAGTCTACTGTACTGTAACCCACTTTAACAGCCGGTCCTTTGGCTGGGTCTGACCTGCTTTCTAAGACTCAACAGGAGAGAGAGAGGGGGAGAGAGAGAAGGAGAGAAAAAGAGAGAGAGGGAGAGAGATGGAGAGAGAGAGACAGAGAAAGTGAGGGGGGAGAGCGAGACAGAGAGAGAAAGAGAGAGGGAGAGACAGAGAGCGAGAGAGAGAGAGAGAGAGAGAGAAAATGCAGTGCTGACTTAGAGGAGCCTCATCAACCACTGAAAACAGCGCACAGCAGCCCAGATAGGCGATAGCCCGTGCCGAGGCTAAAGCGGATTTGGTCCTGATTGCGCTTAGTCTACTCTAGAGTACGAATGGTTATAAAATGAGGGGTGACGAGGCATTCTGTATTGGTCAGAGTCTTGCTATAAGCCTCACGGCATAATATTACAGGCTTATCCATCACGGTGACTAAGCAGACAACATTGCACCATTACATCATTACATTAGCTTGCTGCTACATGTGAATGTGTGAATGTGAACATCATCAATTAGATATTAATATATTTCAATTAGATATCAAGATATTTCTACTTCTTTATTGATTGGTTTTAAAGTTTTTAAATAACTGACACAACACTTCTTGACATCATTTGCCATAGCGGGTTACAAAGCAGGTAACAGAAAACACTCCAGTGACTGCAGCAGTCAACATGATATTTCAAAAAGTAATTTCCTCATCTCTATTGCAACTAACAGCCAAACTTGCCCTCTGTTCAACCCCATGACTAACGCAGTGTTGTTCTCCAACTGGTGAGGAACTGATGGGCAATCATCTTCAGGTGGTCAGATGGTCAAGGTGGTTGGGGTTGATGGCCATGGTGAGAGGAGACTGTTGAGAGAGAGAGAGAGAGAGAGAGAGAGGGAGGGTCGTTAATTAGTGCTTGTGACAGAAGTGGACTATATGTGTGTGTGAAATGTAGGCTGTATGTCAGAGATAGTGTGTGTGGAGGAGAGGTTTATTGGGGGGAGGGGGAGGGGGAGGGGGAGGGGGAGGGGGGTGGTGTGGCGGGAAATGGTTGGCATGTGGGAGGTGGTTGATAACACAGTGTAACGCATGGTTACGACGCTAACCTTGAAACACGAGATGTTTGCCTTCGGCGCCAGAATCGTACACCAGGGGCGATAATCTGAAGGTGACTCTGAGCGCAGGAGTGAAAGGGAACCAGGGCTATTAGCCATTTTGCCAAGACAAAGCCTTGGCATGATGTATGTACGTAAGATATTACAGCTATGTCAGTAATAATAACAATACTACCAACACTAATGACAATTATATATATTATGGCAATAATAAAACCTACACTGTAAATGATGATGAATTGTTTATTTTTTATGATAATATGGTAACTGCACATAAAAAGGTGAGAAATGTTTAATGCTGGCAAACAGTCAATACCATTTCACCTGCAGTATTGATTCTAAGCAGTTCAGCTTTTTTTCTGTGCAGCACTACTGAGGAAAGGCTTAGATTGTGTCAGGGGTCACAGGAACGTGTGTGTATGTGTGTGTGTGTGTATGTATGTGTGTATGTATGTGTGTGTGTGTGTGTGTGTGTGTGTGTTGTGTGTGTGTGTGTGTGAATGTGTGCTTATTTGTCTGTGTGTGTGTGTGTGTGTATGTATGTGTGTGTGTGTTTGTGTGTGTGTGTGTGTGTGTGTGTGTGTGCATGTGTGCATGTGTGTGTATATTTGTCTGTGTGTATGTGTGTGTGTATAATGTGTGTGTGCGTGTGTGTGTGCGTGTGTGTGTGTGTGTGTGTGTGTGTGTGTGTGTGTGTGTGTGTATGTGTGTGTGTCAGTGACGTCAGACTGGACATCAGAGGTCCAGGGGTTCCCCTGAAGAAAGACACACCATCCATCTCCCAGGCATTAGAGAGGGAGGCAGACCCAAAACAGAAAAATGGTGAAATTACATTTCTCAGTGTGGTTACGGCAGTAACCTTGAAACACGAGACATTTGCCTTCAGCGCCAGAATAATACACTAGGGGCGATAATCTGAAGGTGACTCTGAGCACTCGAATGAAAAGGAACCAGCGCTGCTAGCTATTTTACCAAGACACAAAGCCTTGGTGTGATGTTTGTACTTAAAATGTTACAATTATGTCAGTAATTATAACAATAATGTGAACAATAATGACAATTATAGCAATAATAGCTAGAAAAGCACTCAGAGAGGGCAGACCTCCACCATGCCGGTTCAATCCCCCTCCCCCCTTATTTTTTTTAAATATTTTTTTATTTTGTCCCATGTCCCATGTTCCGGATTTTTCCTGTCCACATTTTTTTTATCGATCCGCATGAAATTTTGTGAGACGATAGCAGACCCCACCGCCAATTGGTGTATTAAAGTTCAGAACAATCGGCATAAAATTGAGTTAGATATGATTTTTTTTAATCTTGCTAATCATGATTTTTTAAGAGTTTTGGGAATCTACCGATTTTTCACCAAACATCAAATCATCTTGAGGTAGGGTGACCAGACATCCCGAAAAATTCGGGACAGTCCCGAAATCTAAGCTTTTGTCCCAAATCCCGAATCCCGAATCCAGCCCTAAATGTCCCGAAAATTACACACAGAAAGAATACTGAGTAGTATGTTTCTGATAAACATCAAAAACTGTTCGTAGAGAGATTGAATCGAATGCACCACTACTGCTGAGAGGCTGCCCGTGACGGAGCGCACAGCCCCTGCTACAATGTACCTATTTTGTTTATTCTTTCTACAATTAGGCGCGACAATTAGCGCGACAATTAGCACAACAATTAGCCTACAAATAGGCTGGTGTGAGAAATATTAATGAAAGAATGATAGACTTGATCTTTAAATAAAAACATCCTTGGAGGAGATAATGACTACATTGTAAATCATAATAAAGACATTGTTTATTTTTTCTGATAATATGGTAACTGCACATAAAAAGGTGAGAGATGTTTGATACTGGCCAGCAGTCAATCCCATTTCACCTGCAGTATTGATTCTAAGCAGTTCATTGTCCTGTGCAATTCTGCCATTATGAAAAAAGGCTTAGACTTGCATCAGTGGTCACATGAGTGTGTGTGTGTTATTGTGTGTGTGTGTGTGTGTGTGTGTGTGATTGTGTGTGTGTGTGTGTGTGTGTGTGTGTGTGTGTGTGTGTGTGTGTGTGTGTGTGTGTGTGTGTGTGTGTGTCACCCCTGTGCCCTGTTTGCTGACATTTCAGCAGCTGGTAATTAAGTCTGATTCTCCCAAAGTGTC
>CM050210.1:18476219-18508719 GCA_027475355.1 Coilia nasus | reverse complement strand
CATACTACTGCACTACAGCATCTCCAAGGCATTATGGGATTGGATGATCCTCCTCGCCACCTTCTATGTCGCCGTGACGGTCCCGTACAATGTGTGCTTCACGGCGTACCACGACTTGGAAACAGCTTCCAGGAGCACCATCGTCAGTGACATCGCTGTGGAGATGTTGTTCATTCTTGGTGAGTTTTGAATGCAGACTTAAACTGGTAACACATCGGTAACATTATACAGTTACAATGGTGCCAGTCAGGGCCCCCTGAAAGAAAATACATTTGGGCCCCCACCTCTACTACTTCATAGTCCTCTGTTACCCCTTTTCCACCGCAACGAACCAGGTGCTGGTTCTGAGCTGGTGCTGGTGCCAGTTCGGTGCCGGTGCTACCAGCCGATTGTTCAAGAACCGGTTTGTGTTTCCACCGGCTGAGCCAGAGAAGTGCTGCGTCGCAACGTCACAGCACGCGTTGTCCTCGCAACCCATATGACTCCGATAACAATAACAACAATGGAGGACTTCCGGAATGTGTCTACTCTGTTGCTATTAATTTTGCAAACATTTTTGTCAATTCAAAGACGCAGATATACGGTTCTTCATCACGGTCGTCGACAAAGGCTGTGTTTCCGGGGAAAGGTGAGTGTTTTCTTTTTCTTTAAAAAAAAAAAAAAAACTTGCCTAGGCCTAGATAGTACCCAGATGTAAATTAGCCATAGGCTAACAGTCGTACTATGCATCAAACGGTAACATTAATGTCTGAAACTATGCATGGTCGCCGATAAATACTCATGCGGTTGTAGATTGAGATTCGTAGGTCGAATTGTTCTAGCCACTTTTATCCGCTTGGGGGCGCTATTGCCTTTAAAAAACTAGTATTTGATGGTAGCCTAGTCTACAACGTACGTAAAATACACCAAGGGTGAGCTGATACATTGTGTACACAAATAAATAAACAAAGGAGAGGTATGTACAATAAAACTACTAATTACAAGAATGAACATAAACTGTACAATAACTTATATGAGCTACTGACTATAAGAAGTTGCTGTGCCCAAGGCTTGTGCATAACCTGGAGGTAAACAGGCACATATCAGAAGCAGCATGAGAATAAAGTGGCTAGAGTGACTGGCAGTATGAATAGATGTATTAAGGTATTTACAGACACCCAATTTCAGTATGTAGGCAGCTTAAACAGATGGACTGTCTGGATATGATATGATATATAAACAAAACCAAGTAACCACAACTTTATCTTTGCAGGTTGTCTTATGGCTGAAGGCAAGAAGATCCCATACTGTTTGGGCATATCCTCGGTCTCAAAATTGGTGGGACACAATTGTGCCGGATTTCACGGAAACACAATTTATACAAAACTTTAGAGTTTCACGGGAAGCATTTGATTACATCAGTAATGAAGTGAAAGGTGTCATGGTCAAAATAAATACAAACTATCGAGTGTCTGTCCCCCTTAAAAAACGTGTTGCGATTGCGCTATGGAAGCTGGCCACAGGGTGTGAATATAGAACCATCAGTCATCTTTTTGGGGTTGGTTTGAGCACCGTGTTCAACTGTGTGCAAGACTTTTGCAATGCCGTTATCAGTGTCCTCCTGCAGAAGCACATAGCCATCCCAGACTCTACAAAGCTAAAAGATATGGCCACTTACTTCCTGAAGCGTTGGAGGGTGCCACAGTGTGTTGGCGCAATAGATGGAAGCCACATCCCCATCATTGCACCTGAGGAGTACCCTCGAGACTTCTTCAATAGGAAAGGGTGGCACTCAATTGTGCTTCAGGCCGTTGTTGATGGGAAAGGCATGTTCTGGGATATTTGTGTGGGCTACGCTGGCAGTGTACATGATGCAAGGGTGCTGAGACAGTCATATTTGTGGGAGTTGCTGAGTGATGGGGAATTGCTTGGACAAAACAAGATGAATATCTCCGGTGTCAACGTTGGATATTACCTGATCGGTGACCCTGCATACCCGATACAGAGCTGGCTCATGAAGCCCTTTTCTGATACAGGAAGGCTGACTCCTGTGCAGCACACCTACAATTACAGGCTGAGCAGTGCACGATCTGTTGTGGAGACAGCTTTTGGGAGATTAAAGGGGCGGTGGAGATGTCTCCTCAAAAGAAATGACTGCAAGCTGGAGCTTTGCAAGAAAATGACAGTAACCTGCTGCGTGCTGCATAACATATGCGAAGAATATGGTGACCATTTAATTGAGGAGAACATAAACAGGCTGATACACATTCAGCCTCCAGTTCAGGCATTGCCTGACCATGGGGAGCCAGAAGGGGCTGACATCAGAACAGCCCTAATGAATTATTTCAGTGAAAGAGAGGAGTAAATACTGTTGATAATATTAATAAAATTATTTACTGTTTTTAAATATCAAATAAATACAGACATAAATAAACACTTAAATACTTGTATGTATATTTCTTACACATTTGTATACATATTGTTACATATTGGAATGAATGTTTACAGTTGATTTTTGTTTGCTTGTGACTCCATCACAGCTACTACGCGCCCCATAAGGCCAAGGAAAGCGGCTGAATCGGCCTCCATCTGTTTCATTGTCTCTTTGTGAAAGTCCAAAAATTTGTTGTCTGACTTTTCCATGTACTCCAAGAACTCATCGTCACGGTTTCGTTTTCCTGTATACAAAACAAACAACAAACATCAGTGGCTTACTGGTGATACAGTGGGTTGGTGGGCTGAATGTTGTCTGTATTCTATATTGCAGTGAGTTGGGGGAATTAGGTTAAAGAAGTGGTGCGGGACTGGGAGAGATGGCAGCAGTGTGTGTTTGTGTGTGTGTGTGTGTGTGTGGGTGTGGTGGCATGGGCAGGATATAGGCCCTAAATGGAGTGGAGAAGTTTGTGTGATAACTGTCATACTAGCTTTAGGTATTACTATAGCTATGTGACGTGGGCTGCTCTTATCCTTAACATGAATACAATAGTTCAAATCTTACTTCGTTTTGCTTGAGGATGGGCGACTCCAACGGAATTTGCAGGTGAGTCATCATCTCCTGGCGTTGTCTCTTCGTCCACCGCTTCCTCCTCCGTGGTCACATTCAACTCTAAACAGTCAAAGCAAAGGGCAATATTTTAAAATGCAGACTAGTCAAGCCACACTTAACTGCAACATCGGACACTGTGGTGTACACTGGCTACCGGTATACTGTATATTGTCATGGGTCGAATGTCTTGAAATCATTCACCTTTCGTCACGTAGCCAAGGCGACGAAAACCGTTTGAAGTGATGTTTATGTTAGCTAACGGTAACGTTAGCACTGCTAACATAAACAACTAAACAGGTGCATACGCTGACGACTGTCACGTTATACTTTACACTGGCAATGACAAACAGTAATTAAGATCAGGGCTTTGAACCAGAATTTTTTGCCAATTGGTTCGTTCCGAGCAGAAACCGAATTTTAATGTTTCTGGTTTTGGGTTCCACCATAAAATTGACGTTCCCGAACCGGTTAGAACAAAAAAATATCGTTCCCGGAACGGTTAATTACGTTCCTTGTCAGCTGTTTAACAACAATAGGCATATATTCTATATACTGCCAGTTTATAGCTATATTGTGACTTACATATATAGATCATTTATAATACAAACTTCATAGAACCAGACAACAATTGTTTCTTCAAGAATTGTGCTATTTATTGTATTCAAACATTTTGAAAAAATTATCAAAGCATGGTCCATACCAGATTAACTTGGCTTAGTCTATATAAACAAAATATTGCAATTAGGCCTACCTTACCATATCCGCCAGGTATTGTTAACAAAAATGCCATTCACATTTATTGTAGACTTTATGGCAATGAAAAACTTTCCATACATAACAAAAAAAAGAATTCCCATACCATATGTCAGGTAATTTAACCAACAAAACATTGGCTATATGCGTTTATGAAAGTAGTCAACATTTTTTTCCCATATAACAAAAAAATACCAATTTCTACACCACACCCTTGTCACAAAAGCATAGACAGTCGATTTAATATTTAATATTTCCTATTGATATTGTGTCTAAAACTAGCATTTTAAATATTGATAGACTACAATATTTACCTCTTTATGTGTCCTTTGAGATGTGGAAACAGTTCGTAGTCCTCCCCATACATCTGATGACGGTCTTCCCGCCCTCTCAATCAATGAACATCTATCTTGAACGTCACAGGAAGTGAACCTCATCGGGTCATTGTAGGCTACCATAGACGTTAGGTTAGGAGACGAATGACTTTGATTCTAGACTATACAGAATTTTAAAAGAACAAAATAAACCGGTATTAACCTGTTACCATTATTTTTAAATAAGCGTTTCTGTTCCGGAACAAAAAAAATGATAAAGTTTCTGGTTTTGTTTCTGTTCCAAGCAAAATGCTAAAAGTTTCCGGTTTTCGTTTTCGTTCCTTGAACCGGTTCAAAGCCCTGATTAAGATATACATATAAGTCCCGACAACCAATTAAACATTTGGTAAAGACTTACCTGAAGCACGGGAACTTTGTGGTTCGGAGTAGCAGTCATCATCCACCATCGCCTCCAATATTGCAGTGGCTGAGTTGAGCGCCCCCGTAGTTTTACAGGCTGGTCTGTCACCAAGTACCGAATCAAGTGTGTCAAAATGAGGATTATGTTTTTTGGGTCGTCCGTTGCCACTTCTTCCAAGTTCCTTCTTATGGTCTCTATATTCTTTTTTTATTTTTTTAATCTTGTTAATAATTTGCTCCACATTTCGGTCGTAGCCTGCATTTGCCATCTCCCGTTTTAACTGCTCGAATATGGGTTTGGTCCGTACCGCTCCCTCCAGTTTGTTCTGTACTTCTACAGAAGACCATAAGTTTAGAAGACATGTTGTCTCCTCCGCTGACCACTGCTGTTTAACCTTTATGTCCATGTCTACTTTTACTTCTACTATTTTACTTTTATGTTACACTCGACTCGACTCGACTACCACAGCTCTGGCTGTCACCACGTCACATTAACCCCGCCCCTAACACTCAACGTCACTGGTTCTTGTTTCTGGACCAGCTTATAGTCGGTGCTGAGTTGGAACCGGTTTTTTAGGACCGGAGCCGGGCTTATTTGTATGGAAACACAAAGAACTGGTTCGAGAACTGGCACTGGCTCCGAACCAGCACTGGAACCGGCTTGGTGGAAAAGGGGTATGTGGGCCCTTGTGAAGCTCTGGGCACCCTGAATTGTCCTGATCTACCCAATGAAATGTAGAATAGAATAGAACAGAAAAGAATACACACTGTTACAGAAACAGCATCTGGCCTATGACAGTTCTCTCTAACTTTAGCTAAAAGGGAATGAAACGAGTTTGGCTGCTAAAGACACAGCAGAGGCACCTTGAGAGACGCGGACAAACTGTGGAAACCTGGCTCAGAGCAGCAGGGTGACATTTGTGTGATCTTCATCTGTGATGTGGGCATCTGCTTCTGTCTAAGGTAGAGAGAGAGAGAGAGAGAGAGCAAGGGAGGGAGAGAGAGAGAGAGAGAGATAGGGAGTGTGAGAGAGAGAGACGGAGTGTGTGAGAGACAGAGAGTATGTGAGAGAGAGAGAGAGTGTGAGAGAGAGAGAGAGTGTGAGAGAGAGAGAGAGAGAGAGTGTGAGAGAGAGAGAGAGAGCGAGAGAGAGGGAGAGAGAGACAGAGAGTGTGTGAGAGAGAGAGAGAGTGTGAGAGAGAGAGAGAGAGAACAGGCAGGAGGGCAAGGAGAAGTCAGCGGGAGAAGAGCCAAAGCAGAAAAGTAAAAGCAGAAAAAAGAACTCAAAGGAACACGAAAAGAGGCAGAAAAGGTGAAGTTATTGGCTAGATTAGAAGATCAATATGTTTAGGTGGAGAGATGATCTTTCCCCTGCGTTCAAGTTACGTTACCTTATACAGTCACACAAGGTCCACGGTTCTCACTTTCACTTAGCTTGGCATTTGGGAGAACTAATAACTTCTAAAGGTTTGTGTGTGTGTGCATGCATGTGTGTGTGTGTGTGTGTGTGTGTGTGTGTGTGTGTGTGTGTGTGTGTGTGTGTGTGTGTGTGTGTGTGTGTGTGTGGTGTTTTGCGTGCCACCATGGCAATCACATGCTGGCGAGGGGCTTGATTATCAGTCATAAGTGTTAAATGAACTCTGCTGGAGAATTGACATCCCGGATTAATGATTAGAGCACCTACACCAACAGTAATTGTTCAGCTAAACACGATCATGTACTGTTGCTCTTTTCTAACAGATCATGTATGTCTTTATTGACTTATCAATACAGTTTATTCACCCTATAGTAGAATTTATGTACCAAACACAATTTCTAACCTTCCAAAATCACACTGTGTCATCTCTATGTGCACGAGACCATTGAAATGCACTGTGGGACTGTTCAAACGTGTTTTGCATGTCTTTTTAAAACATCTTGTGTCGCACCGTGCATCCATCTCACTGTGGTCACCAGATTAATAGTTTACCCACCTCTGATTTTACCACTACACCCCTGGGTCTATGTCAGCCCATATGCATGGACAAAGTATGCACAATGCTTGCATATATTTCAGGCTTTTTTGACATACATACTTGATGTTATTTGCCTACTACTACTTCCAGGCCTGCCGACAGTCTTGGCTGGGCCTGGGACAAGATAGGGGACCTCCTCAATATTCCATAATATAAGGAGGGACCAGTTCTGGGCCCCCTTTTTCCCTGGGCCTGGGACAAGAGACCCGTTTGTCCCCCCCTATCGGCGGGCCTGACTACTTCTACTACTAGTAGTAGTAGTAGCCGTAGTAGTACTATTAGTAGAAGTTATTGTAATAGGAGAAGAAATAGTAGTAACTGTAGTAGTAAATACTATTTAAGTAGCAAATACTATTCTATTGCTCCTGAGTAGAAACAGCTGAAACAAGTCACCCCCTGGGGCTACTGTGATTAAAGGTGCATAGTCACATTTTGGTGTTAGCCTGCCATTAACATGTGCACAGTCAGCTGTGGCTTTCCTGGCCTCAGTGTTGCAGGCAGACGAAGTATGTATCTAAGGTTTCCCCTAAGCTGGATGCTAAATGTCCATCCGATCCTGGCTCTTTGCTCTGGTCACTAAACCCCAATGCCAGTCCGTAATCCAACCCCGATAACTACAGCAGTTTGACAACACTCAGGATCCGATTGCCCTCCGCACTCTTCACTTTTACAGTAGTGTCAGCGTCACACTTTCCCATTCACAGCAGTGGTGGCACACACACACACACACCCACACACACACACACACACACACACACACACACACACACACACACACACACACACACACACACACACACAGAAAGAAAGAAAGGACAGTAAGGGCAGACATTATTTTTGTTGAGGGAGGAGGATTTTTTTGCACACTACTGCAGAGATTAGGCCGCTATCTTTTTTATTAGGGTTTTTCTTTTCTTTCCCTTTTTCTTTTTTGCCTGCTTCTGTCAGTGAGATCTCAAACAGTCTGTCTGTGACGGGGGGTGAGCGGGTCTACCGTGTCAGCATGGCAGCGCTCATTTCGGTTTTGAAGCCAGTGTTGCCGGTCGGCGGGATTTTCAGACGGCGCTAAAAATATCCCGAACAGGTGCAACTATTCAGAAGGCTCTTAAAAAGAGCGGCAGAAGGCATTTTCAGTGCCGCCGTTAACTGAATGGCCAATTAGAGGGCCTCCCCCACCCCCCACCCCCCACCCCCCACTCTCCAACCCTCCCCCAGCACTAGCCATTAGGTCTGCTAACACTGCCTTGTCTTTCAGAGACATTGTCAGAACTGACTAGCCAATGACACCTCGCGTTACATGTCTGTCAGGAAGATGCCAGCCAATGATTTGCCGCATTACACTTTTGGGCTCAGTTTGCAATGCGCCACGTTTGCCAGTGATGTCAAACGGTGGAAATGCAAATGGTAAAAAGACTCTCAAACTAATTTTACACATTTCTCACACATGTCCATACAAATAATGTGTCTTTTGTCATAATGGTCTCAGATGTGGTCTCAAGTGTGTGTTTGAAAAGATTCTAAAAGATAATGTATGTAGTGGAGTTGGTCGCACCAACTCTCGTGCTTACTCATGAGCTATAACCTAGAACTGTTAGCTATATCTTATCCTTATAAAGGAATAATGCACTGACACATTATGGGCTGCTCAATGGAGGAAAGACGATCCAAGAGAATGCATTCAAGTCATCACACACTTATATACATGCACATCACGTGCTCTGAGCAAAACATATTATTTAGCAACACATGGCCATCTGCACAGTCAAAATAAAGGTCCCTTCGTAACGAATTGCAGACATACTACATGCATACATAGTAGCCCTTTAGTGGTCACCGTACTGCCAGTGGAACGACTCACTTGAATGAAAAAAACTTAACTACAACATTACTGTAACATTACAGAGAGTCTTACGTAACACATTACAGCTTGGTCATTGCCATTCTGGTAACAACAAACTTATAATAGGGGGGTGTCTCTCAAAGGGTTAACATTATTCAGATGTTCATTACATGTCAACAATCGTACAGTACACTATTCTAAAATTCCACATTAGGCTCTGTGGGTCCCCATGTTCTTTAGAATATTCATCCTCCCAACATTGCAGTCACACTCCGGTGACAGTAGGTGCTTAAGGCTTAATGACACATCTCATGGGACATGTCTCCATGTAGAGTCAGATTTAGACCCAATGCTGACACATCTGCCTAACACCATCCAGTGCACAGCGGTTGCGGAGATATTCTCAGCTCCTAGCTAAAGAATGCCATTCCACTGAATCACCTGCTGTCAGGACACACGGTTGGAGATAAAGATCTTTTTTCTTTTTGTCAACTTCTTTTTTTTTACAGTGGAACACATTCCTAAAATATGGTTCAAAACATTTCAGAAGAAGGAAATATAAATATATAGTGTAAAAAATTATATAATATATAAAATAATTATATAATATATATATAAGTTTTTTTTAGAATAACATTCTTTTGTATTTGATTTTGCTGTCAGCTGTCAAGCGCACATACCCAGGCTTCCTAATACATTTTGCAACTTTGATCAGACACATCCACCCTGACTACAGAGTGTCTTCAGGCCTTGAGCTAGACTAGACACGATGATATCAATTTACTCCTTAATCAGTCACCTGGAGAGACACATTCCAAACAGATGTTGGAGCTGATTGATTCTCTCACAACTTTCCCTTCATGTGTGTACAGAACACAGGCTGGAAGAAGTCTATGAAAGATATCTTTAGTTCTCTTGAGTTTCCCTTTCCCAGTTTTTCATTGCTAAACTTTTCAAGGCCAGACATTTAGTGCCGCTGTGAGGTATGAAGCTGACAAATTGTTCCTTCAAAGTGTGTAGAACCTTAATTAAGACATGGCTGTAGAGTCATATCAATCATAATAAGGCATTATGAATATTTTATAACCATTTGTGTATAATGATTTATGAATACCAGGTTTAGGTGAGGTGTTACCATCAGGTTACACTTTATTCTTCAAATCTTCAACTTCCTAAACAAAGTCTTGATGTGTGATCTCTTTTTCTGTGTGTGTCTGTGTGTGTCTCTGTGTCTGTGTGTGTTTGTATCTGTGTGTGTGTTTTGGTGTGTGTGTGTGTGCATGCGTGTGTGTGTGTGTGTGTGTGTGTGCGCGTGTGCGCATGCATGCATGTGTGTGTGTGTATGTCTGCGTGTGTTTTTGTCTGTGTATGCGTGTGTCTTGGTGTGTGTGTGTATGTGTGTGTGTGTTCCTCTTTACAGACATCATCCTGAACTTCCGCACCACCTATGTGAGCCAGTCGGGGCAGGTGGTGTACGACTCGCGCTCCATCTGCATCCACTACGCCGCCACCTGGTTCTTCGTGGACCTGGTGGCAGCGCTGCCCTTTGACCTCCTCTATGCCTTCAACATCACCGTGGTGAGTAGAGCAGGGCGTCTTTCATCTGTAAGTACGCTTCCATCCTGAGGTGTTACTTGTGTGTGTGTGTGTATTTCTGTGTGTGTGTGTTCTGTGATATTGACCTTCTCGCTGTACATTATCCCAATGTTATGTCCTATTTTCTTGTGTTGTGTAGTGTTCAGTTGTTTTGTGCTGTGTGTCCATGGACCTGACCATGTTACCTGACCTAACCTGGACTAACCTGTAACCTGTAATCACAGCTGTAACCTGTTTGCAGATGGCCCTGGTCCACTTACTGCAAATGGTGTGTGTGTGTGTGTGTGTGTTGTGTCCATGGACCTGTAACCTGTGACCAGGGTAAAGACATCCCTGGTGCACCTTGGGGCAGGTGTGTGTGTGTGTGTGTGTGTGTGTGTGTGTGTGTGTGTTGTGTCCATGGACCTGTAACCTGTGACCAGGCTAAAGACATCCCTGGTGCACCTTGGGGCAGGTGTGTGTGTGTGTGTGTGTGTGTGTGTGTGTGTGTGTGTGTGTTCGTTGTGTCTATGCACCTGTAACCCTGTAACATGTAACCATACCTGTAACCTGTGTGTGTGCGTGCGTGTTTGTGTGTGTGTTGCAGACGTCTCTGGTGCACCTGCTGAAGACGGTGCGTTTGCTGCGGCTGCTGCGTCTGCTGCAGAAGCTTGACCGCTACTCGCAGTACAGCGCCATGGTGCTCACACTGCTCATGTCCATGTTCGCCCTGCTGGCCCACTGGATGGCCTGCATCTGGTACGTCATCGGACGCAAGGAGATGGAGAGCCACGATCCTGAGATCTGGGACATAGGTGAGGAGCAGATACACACACACACATACAGGTCTTTGCTACCTGGTAGGGACACATGACAGGATGCAGCCTGGTGGGAACCACCCTTTCTGAATGGTTTACAGACAAGGCAGAAACTGATCCACACTCCATCTGCTTCTGTCAGAACAGCTATCACTTGAAAGTTTAAGCAAGACCCACAGAAGACTGACCTGACTTTTCACCAACTGCTGGGGACATGTCAGGTAGATGACTCTCCTGGGGACTTGTGACGTTATATTAAAATGATATGCAAATTAGTATTGTGTGTGTTTGAAAGGGGTGCTGGTGGGGACCTATGATGGCATCAATTTGCATATCAAAACATTACATCACTGTGTGTTTCAAAGGCTACCAGTGGGGACCTAACAATGGAAGTGGTAGGCGCCCTTAGACTAAACTTAAGTCAGTGGGGATGGTTGTGGTGGGGACCTAATATGTCAGGTGAAAACACACATCTCAAACAGTTCCTTGGCAGATGTGTGGTTGGGGTGGGGACCTGATATGTCAGGTGAAAACACACATCTCACCATTCCCATCATCAACCAGTACACTTTACCAGTGGGGGAGGGGTAAATGCGATGGGGACCTTACATGTCGCCTGCACATACAATACGCTACTTGAAACCTTTTTCAAAATCAGCAGGACTGTAGGTCATCTGTTGTTAGTGGTTTATAGGTGGTTGTGGTGGGGACATATGTCAGGTGGAAACACACATCTCAAATAGTTCATTGGAAGATGTGTGGTTGGGGTGGGGACCTGATAAATCAGGTCAAAACACACATCTCAAATAGTTCCTTGGAAGATATGTGGTTGGGGTGGGGACCTGATATGTCAGGTCACGAGTCAGCAAACAGTGCTGGAAACTTCTCTTTACATCACGCCTTCAGATGGTAAGATGGTTTTATTAGTGGGTGGATTGGGGGTTGGGGAGATTGTCACGTTGGGGACCTTACATGTCAGGTAAACACACAATGCTATAAACATCTTCTGAATACAGGAAACCCCCACATGGTTTATTGTTTGTGGGAGGTGTCTTTTGTTTATGGGGGCGTGGTAAGTGTGGTGGGGACCTGATGTGTCTGGTCAACACACAGCTCACACACACTTGTCCCAGTACTGACCACAGGGGGGCGCACTCTGAAACACACTCCACACACACAAACACTTTTTTGTCCGGTGAAATGTACCCCGTCGGGACCTAGGGGCATTTTCAGGGGAACCCCACCAGACATGTTAAAATGGCGTTTTCTATCATGTGCAATGGTTGTGCCTCTGGGGACTAAGATTCAGGTTCCCACCGCTCATGGAGTCCCGACCGTGTTGGTGTGCAGTCATGTTCCATGTTCCCCACCGGGATAGAAAAACAAGTACACACACACACACACACACACACACACACACACATGTTTGCACTGCTGGCCCACTGGATGGCCTGCATCTGGTACGTCATCAGACGCAAGGAGATGGAGAGCCATGATCCTGACATCTGGGATATCGGTGAGGAAAAGATACAAACACACACACACACATACACACACACACACACACACACACACACACACATATACATGTTCGCCCTGCTGGCCCACTCACATGTACAAATTCACACACACACATGCATAGAGACATATGCTGACACACACACACACATGTTTGCTGACCCCGAGATCTGGGATATAGGTGAGGAGAAGATACACACATGACACACACACACACACACACACACACAGTTGGTAGTTTAGAGTTCTAAAAAGGATGAAGTTTCGAGTACACAGTCAATTTAAAAAAAAAAAGCTGTGTCTCAATCTGAAGCCCTCTTCCCTAGCAGATGAAGCACCCCCTTTTAAAAATAAGCATAGCCTCAATTAGACTCAGAGGAGGAGCAACCAATTATCCCCATCAGCTGCACCAGAGAACATTCTAGAAAACAGGTGGAGGCAGAGGACACAGAGCAGAGCATAGGAGACACAAACACACACACACATTCAAGGATGTAACAACTTACATATGTACTGTGCACAAGTACACACACACATACACACACATACAGCAAAAATACACACAGCTATATGAAATAGAAATATGTAATATCTGCAGGTGTAAGGTGTATACAGACACAAACAGTATTCATATATGTATATTATTGTATAAATGATATGCACAGACACAAGCTCCACTCCTCGCACTCCAGATTCCAGATAAGGTCAGCTGTCAGAGATTGAGAAGCGGTATTAACTGGGTCACAGGCATTCCTCGTCACAGCATGGCGAAGCGTGCATAATAATTAACACATATGGAAATAAGCACATATTTAGGCATAGTCATGCACACGCAGACAGGCATGCATTTTTTTTTTCATGCACACACACACAAGAACAACAACTTTACTCTCAACCTGGACAAGACAAAGGAGAGGACACACACACACACACACACACACACACACACACACAGTATAAATAACAGACTCATAAACAATTGCACACACAGCTACACACACACACGCACACACGGTGTAAATATCAGACTCACAATTTCGTACACACACACGTTCACCTACACATCCATACACACACACGCACACGCAATGTAAATAACAGACTCACAATTTCGTACACACACGTTCACCTACACACACACACACACACACGTGCACACACAACCATTTATGTAACCAAATACTAATCAAACTATTTAAAGCGCTCTGCAGGCTTTCTGTCCTATCAGCAGAGGCGTCTCTGGTGAGTCCCAGAGCTCAGGCAAAAGCAGCCCCAAATAAAACGACAGCAGACAAGGCGCAACCACGGGCAGCCATAGTCACAGTCACAGTCACAGTCCCAGTCCCAGTCCCAGGGACACTTCGCTAGGTGGTTTAATGGCTCAGGGCAGCCATAGTCACAGTCCCAGTCCCAGTCCCAGTCCCAGGGACACTTCGCTAGTCCCAGTCCCAGTCCCAGTCCCAGTCCCAGGGACACTTCGCTAGTCCCAGTCCCAGTCCCAGTCCCAGGGACACTTCGCTAGTCCCAGTCCCAGTCCCAGGGACACTTCGCTAGTCCCAGTCCCAGTCCCAGGGACACTTCGCTAGTCCCAGTCCCAGTCCCAGTCCCAGGGACACTTCGCTAGGTGGTTTAATGGCTCAGGGCTGCAAGAAATGCCAGAAAAGATGACTGCAGATTGCAAGAGCGTGCACGCGTACACACACATACACAGACATGCACACACACACACACACACACACACACACACACACAGGCACACACATACACACATAAACCAACATACAAGCAAGAGCGTGCACGCGTACACACACATACACAGACATGCACACACACATGCACATGCACACACACACACACACACACACACACACACACACACACACAGGCACACACACGCACACACACACATACACACATAAACCAACATACCCACATAAAACAAAATTCCTATCAGAGCTGTAAATGGCAGCAGAGATGTTGTTCGATTAGAAGCACTCCAAGACACACACACCCGACGCACGCACGCACGCACACTCACACACACACTCACACACACACTCATTCAGAGAGGAGCTATAAATAGCAGGTGAGATTTCATGCATAATAAACCAGTCCGAGGTACTCCTTAGTCCTTACACGGGTCCCTTGCTCATGTATTCCTATGCACAAACCACTGACACAGGGAAAAAAAAAACAAAAATACAAAAAAAACAAGGCCAGTTCATCTGTGACACCTTGAGGCCATTAAGATGCTTGTCCCGGATGACCTGTCCCTTCATCAGGCACCGTGCGGTCACAGTAATGTGGGGGCAGAGGGGTGGTACAAATTGCTAGTTCTCACAGGACTCAGGTAGTTACGTGCGTATGTGTGTGTGTGTCCGTGTGTGCGTGTGTGTCTTTGTGGAAGACAGACGATTTCCTAGGTTTTTCTTGATTAGAAACGATTTTCCATCTCAGCTTCGCAATAGAGTAATAATGATGCCAGCAGACAATTGCCCTGACCGGTTCTACGGCTATTTTACATTTTCTGAACAAAAACTGGACTACATCAGGAGAGAGGAGAAGAAAAATAAGGGAAACAGCAGAGAGCATTTCTGATGTAAGGCTCAGCAGGTGTATGTGTGTTTCATCATCATTGTTTGGTCTGTCCTCAAAAGACACACTGGCTTGGCACCACAGCAAAATGATTTTAAAGTTAGCGGAAGATCTAACGCCTTGTCTAGTCTGGACTGAAAGGGGAAACAAAGTGTGTGTTGAATTACAAATGTGTTTTTGACGTATATATTTTTTAAATGAGGACAACCAGCAATGCATTAGCCATAGAAGAACCCAAGACACACATGCACACACACACACACACACACACACACACACCTGAAAGTGATGCCGCGAAAAGACACAGATAAGTTTTTATATACATATACACTATATGGGTTCATAATGTGTTCACACGCATACACACACACACACACACACACACACACACACAGATATGCAGAGACAGTCTTAGCTTCTTATGGTGATAGTGTTTGATAGTGTTTCAAGCTGGGTAATTGCTATGCTCTGCTTGGCAAGCCGCAATTAGAGAGGAGGTTGACAGAGCTCTCCTTCTGCAAGTGTGTGTGTGTGTTTGTGTGTGTATGTGTGTGTGATTTGCCTGCATACTGTATGTATACCTTGTGTATGCAAAGGTCTCCCAAACACAATCGTATAGTTTCAAATGTGCATTACTGACTCAACATAACAGCATCCTAGCGGTTGCCTGAAGGTCGTGTGGAGGTTATGTAAAGGTCTTTGTGTGCAAAATGAATTCGTCCCATAGGGAGGTGAAGGTCACGGTGGGTAATTATAAGCAGAAGTCCCTGTCCCCCCCACCCCTGTGGCCTTCTGGGCTATTTCAGTTCCCTCCCAGTGGAGGGACATCACCTGTGCTCCTGCCCACCCCCACCCCTCCTCTTCCTCCCCTCTTCCTCTCTCCTCCTCTCCCTCTCTCTCTCTTTCCACATTGTTTGTGTTTGAGGGTGGCTTTGTAATCATTTTTTACATGCAGTGGTTAAATTGGCTTTTGTAAGGAGGGGGGGGGGCCCTTCTTTACTCACAGTGGTCAATATCTCACTCTATTGTATTACTATAAATACTGTAGCAGGGGGAGCTCAGCTCTGGCTGGCTGTATATTGTTGAGGTGAGGAGGCGGAGCTGAGCTCCGGAGGGCTCTGGCCCAATTTAAACTCTGTGTACATGTTTGTGTAAGGTGCTACACAATGGAGTCCTCGACAATGTCCTCGACATTCTTCTTGTTCTTGTGTTGTGTGAGAATAAAAGAGTGGAAATGTACTGTATGTCTGTTATTCTTGTTCACTTGTCAACCCCACCCCTCACTCCTCACCCCCCATCTCTCTCTTCTCACATTCCCAAATAACCGCTAAAAACACCCCCCGTCTGTCTCATCCTCTCTCCCACTCACTTGTTCACTCCTCTAATTCTCCCTGCACCTATTTCGTTGTTCTTTCTGTCTGTCTGTCTGTCTGTCTGTCTGTCTGTCTGTCTGTCTTTTTTTGTTCTTCTACATATTATCCACATATCATCCATATTATCCAAACCTCTTTCCTGTCATTAATTTATTTCTCATAACTCAGTTTTTTTATTCAATCCATAGGGCAGTATTGGTATATTACCACACAGTCTTGTGCAAGCCTGTCTAGGGAGATATAGAACTATAAATATAATTGAGAAGAAGACAAAGAATCAAATAAAATAGACATAAAAAGGATTAGTAATTAATTTTCTATTCTGAAAACAAAACCATGTGGCACCAGTATTTCCTACATGTTTGCTTTCCTCCTTCTTGTTTTATCTCTCCACCCCTCCCACCTCTTCCCCTCTCTCTCTCCCAGGGGGGCTGCACCAGCTGGGAGAAGCAGTTCATGGTCCATACAGTCTTAAGAAAGCCTCTGTAGAATACAAATAGAGCAATTAACCCTTAAGAACCCAGACCCACTTCCATTTTAAGGAAAATTATGAGGGACATAACTAAACAGGCCACATAAAACACAATTCTGGCATTTTTTTCCTTGGGAGAGTGCTTGATGGTCCATACAGTCTTGCACAGGGTGTTGATTGTTTTTATGGAAATAGAAATGTAAATAGAAATGAAATAGAAATCCTTTCTCCCCTCCCTCTCCTGGCAGGTAAATAAACAGGTAGAATAAATAGAATTGAATGGAAATGTAATAGGGACTTGAAGCAACCACTCGGTAGTTTTTGTTACACTTTTAATCGCCTCACAATAGTTTCGGGCTTTAGTCACCCAGCCATAGTAACACAGGGTGCTGATCTTGTTTCCCCTCCCTCTCTCTCTCCCGGCAGGCTGGCTGCACGAGCTGGGTAAGCGACTGGAGACGCCGTACGTGAACAGCACGCTGGGGGGCCCCTCGGTGCGGAGCGCCTACATCGCCTCGCTCTACTTCACCCTCAGCAGCCTCACCAGCGTGGGCTTCGGCAACGTCTGTGCCAACACCGACGCCGAGAAGATCTTCTCAATCTGCACCATGCTGATCGGGGGTCAGTTAACACACACACACACACACACACTCACATACACGCACACACACACACACGCACATACACGTCTGCGCCAACACCGACGCTGAGAAGATCTTCTCCATCTGCACCATGCTGATCGGGGGTCAGTTAACACACACACACACACACACACACATACACACACACACACACGCACACACACACACGCACACACACATACACACACACACGCACATACACGTCTGCGCCAACAGAGACGCCAAGAAGATCTTCTCCATCTGCACCATGCTGATCGGGGGTCAGTTAACACACACACACACACACACACACACACTCACACTCACATACACGCACACGCACACGCACACACACACGCGCGCGTCTGCACCAACACCAACGCAGAGAAGATCTTCTCCATCTGCACCATGCTGATCGGGGGTCAGTTTACACACGCACACACACACACACACACACACACACACACACACACACACACACACACACACACACACACACACACACACCATTTGCAGCAAGTGGACCAGGGCCATCTGCACACAGGTTACAGCTGTGATTACAGGTTACAGGTTAGTCCAGGTTAGGTCAGGTAACATGGTCAGGTCCATGGACACACAGCACAAAACAACTGAACACTACACAACACAAGAAAATAGGACATAACATAGGATAATGTACAGCGAGAAGGGCGCACATACACACGTCTGCACCAACAACAAAGTCGAGAAGATTTTCTCCATCTTCACCATGTTCATTGGGGATCAGTTATTGTGGAAACACACACACACACACAAACACACACATACACACACACACCAGCAATGGGGTCCGTGTAGTGGCTATACAGGACATACACATGCATACACATATGTACACACAAGCACATGCACACAAACACAGACACAGACACACACACACACACACACACACACACACACACACACACACACACACACACACACACACACAACATATCCTCGAGGAGAGCCTGTAGCAGCCACTCCATCATGGCTCCAAGGCTGCAGGTGGATCTGATCCTGCTCTGGATCACAGGCACTGCTGCAACACAGGCCTTCAGTGTGTCACTATCTCACTGGGTACCTGTAGTCTGACAAATGACTGCATGGAAATGTGCTGAGTTGAATTGCAAAGCCACAGATTTAGGATTGCTATTTTTCCATCTCTCTCTCTCTCTCTCTCTGTCTCTTTTTCTTTCTCTTTTGCCCTTTTCTGTTTAGTCTTTCTCTTCTCTTCATATAATTCCTTCTCTTTTCTGCTCTCTTACTTATCGTCTGTTTGCCTGTCACTCTTTCTTTCCCGCTCTCTCTCTTCCTCTCTTTCTCTAACTCTCTCTTTCTCTCTGTCTCTTGTCTCTCACCCTTGTGCTGTTGTGAAGTGAAATGGATCGGTGGCAGGCATGTCCATTCGCCCTTGAATACCCTAATCTTTGACTGTACTCCTGAGAGATGAATATCATTTAAATGAATAAGTAAACGAATGCCAGATAGATACTGGCTCACTTTACTGCCAGCGGTAAGGAAAGTAAATGAAGGATTACCACTGCCTTGGATTATTGGTCATTTCTAGTAAGTGTCATTTAAGCGCTATTTAAGGTTCGAATATGTCGCAGTGCTTTGCTCTGCATTACTCCGATTAAGTTGAGATTAGATTAAATTAGATTAGATTCAGCATTGTTGTCATTACACATGTATAAATACAGGGTAACAATATGTGGCTTAGCATCTGATCAAAAGAGCACAGAGCACCAAGTGAGATATATACAGTATATAGAGTATAGTACAGTGTAGTTCAGATAGATTACTGTACGTACAGATAAATAGGGGCAGTATGAAGTATCCTAGCTAGAATGTTGAATTATGGGGAATTACTCACAGACACCAACACGTGCTTCCTGTCGAGTGGACTTGTGGGTAAAATTACTTTTGTTTCTTTTTTTCTCCTCCTTGTCACCCCCCCCCCCCCCCACACACACACACACACACCCATACAAACTCCCTCTCCCTATCTCTTCTTTCTCTCTCTCTTTCTTTCTCTCTTTCTCTCTCTCTCTCACACACACACTAACTCACCCTCTCTCTCTCTCTCTCTCTCACTTTCTCTCTCTCTCTCTCACACACACACACACACACACACACACACACACTAACTAACTCCCTCTCTCTCTCTTTGTCTTTCTTTCTTTGTCTCTTTCACACACACAAACTCCCTCTCTTTTTGCCTCTGACACACCCTCCTGTCTGTGTGTGTTTGTGTGTGTGTGTGTGTGTGTGTCTGTGTGTCTGTGCAGCCCTGATGCACGCGGTGGTGTTTGGGAACGTGACGGCCATCATCCAGCGCATGTACTCGCGCCGCTCGCAGTACCACACGCGCATGAAGGACCTGAAGGACTTCATCAGGGTGCACGGCCTGCCCCAGCAGCTCAAGCAGCGCATGCTGGAGTACTTCCAGACCACCTGGTCCGTCAACAACGGCATCGACGCCAATGAGGTATGTGTGTGTGTGTGTGTGTGTGTGTGTGTGTGTGTGTGTATGTGAATGTGAATGTGTGTTAGTGTGTGTGTGTGTGAATGCTTGTGTGTGAGTATGTGTGGGTGTGTGTGTGAATGCTTGTGTGTTAGTGTGTGTGTGTGTGTGTGTGTGTGTGTGTGTGTGTGTGTGTGTGTGTGTGTGTGTGTGTGTAAATACTTGTGTTTTAGTGTGTGTACGTGTTTGTACCTGGAAAAGCTACACTACGAATTGTGTTCCCCACTAATCTAACAGTGGTTTTCTTCGTTATTTTGTTGTTGGTGATGACACTAAAAGTGCCAAAACATTGCTTCACTGACAGGTTAGGGTTAGGCAAAGGGTTTGGACTAGGCAGTGTTTAGCATTCTTTAGTTATATTATAATGGGAGTATCCCATAATGATAGGAATGCACACGTGTCTGTGTGTGTGTGTGTGTGTGTGTGTGTCTGTGTGTGTGTAATCACAGACCAGACGGCATCGACTCCAACAAGGTGTGCCTTTGTGTGTGTGTGTGTATGTGTGTGTGTGTGTGTGTGTGTGTGTGTGTGTGTGTGTGTGTGTGTGTGTGTGTGTGTGTGTGTGCGGCATGTGTGAGAGTGTCAGAGATAGAGATAGAAAAAGTAAAACTGTGAAGAAGGAAATTGTGCGATCTGTGTGTGACACCTTTGCAAAGACATGTGGTTAACTGTAAGGGTGTGTGTGTGTGTGTGTGTGTATATGTGTGTGTGAGAGAGAGAGAGAGAGAGAGAGAGAGAGAGAGTGTGAGTAGAAACGGAAACACATAGTTCTGAACCAGCTGGTCCACCAACACTTGCACACGTACCATAAAGACACAATATTGCCAACTCCAGCTAGGTGTGCTTCCTTACATATGTGTGTATGCGTACGCGTGCGTGTGTGTGCGTGTGTATGTGTGTGTGTGTGTGTGTGTGTGTGTGTGTGTGTGTGTGTGTGTGTGTGTGTGTGTGTGTGAGTTTGTGTTTGTGTGTGTGTATGTATTTCTTTGTGTGTGTGTGTGTGTGTGTGTGTGTGTGTGTGTGTGTGTGTGTGTGTGTGTGTGTGTGTGTGTGTGTGTCTGTTCTTCTTTACTCCTCTCCTTCTTCGCCCTCTGGCTTGATGATCTTCCTTCTTTACCCTTTGCCCCATGATCTTCCTCCCTTCCACCTTATCCTCTCTCTCTCTTCTCCTCCTCCCCTCCTCCCCTCTATCCCTCTCTCTCCAGCTGTTGCACGACTTCCCGGACGAGCTGCGCGCCGACATTGCCATGCACCTGAACAAGGACATCCTGCAGCTGCCCGTCTTCAAGGGGGCGAGCCGGGGCTGCCTGCGCTCGCTGTCGCTGCACATCAAGACCACCTTCTGCGCGCCCGGCGAGTACCTCATCCGGCAGGGCGACGCGCTCCACGCCGACTACTTCGTCTGCTCCGGCTCCCTCGAAGTCCTCAAGGACGGCATGGTGCTCGCCATACTGGGTATGTGTGTGTGTGTGTATATATGTGTGTGTGTGTGTGTGAGAGAGAGAGAGAGAGTGCTGTATTTGTGTGTGTGTGTGTGTGTGTGTGTGAGAGAGAGAGAGAGAGAGAGAGTGCTGTATGTGTGTGTGTGTGTGTGTGTGTGTGTGTGTGTGTGTGTGTGTGTGTGTGTGTGTGTGTGTGTGTGTGAGAGAGAGAGAGAGAGAGAGTGCTGTATGTGTGTGTGTGTGTGTGTGTGTGTGTGTGTGTGTGTGTGTGTGTGTGTGTGTGTGTGTGTGTGTGTGAGGATGAGAGAGAGAGAAAAAAAGAGAGAGTGCTTTGGCTCCCTTAAGGTCCTCAAGGACAGGATTGTGCTTGGAAGTGTTTTTGTATTAGGGGATTTACTTACCTGTGTGTGTATGTGTGTGTGTGTATGCGTGTCTGTTTGTGTGTGTGTGTGTGTGTGTGTGTGTGTGTGTGTGTGTGTGTGTGAGTGTGTGTGTATGTGTCTTCTTCAGTTGTGGCCTGATGATGGAGAATCTGGAGCTATATCTCTGGACCACTGGACCTCTCATTCTCTGGATCCTGTGACCATAATGACTCTCACCTAAATTCACATGTTGACGTATGTTAATGGTCTCACGTGACCCTTTTGTCACATGATAAGGGGTGTGGTCTACAGCTCACAGCTCCACCTCCAGTGATCCACAGATATAGCTCTCCGACATCAGGCCAGAACTAAAGAAGCCTTTTGGACGAAAGGTGAAACGTCTTCAAGGTCCAAAAGAAGTCCAGTAGCATGCAACTTAGCTCTTTTGAACCCTTCCATCATAAAGCACATAACATGTTGTCATCCCAGCAGCCTGAATTGCCTTATACAGAGATCCTGTGCCAATTAAACTACTAATTTAATCACCGAATCTGCATCTCCACATTTGGATACAGGGAAAGGTGATCTGATTGGCTCTGACCTGCCGTGCCAGGATCATGTGATCAAGACGAACGCAGACGTGAAGGCGCTGACCTACTGTGACATGCAGTACATCAACGTGCGCGCCCTGCGAGAGGTGCTGGAGCTGTACCCCGAATACGCCAGCACCTTCACCTCCGACATCCACCACAACCTCACCTACAACCTCAGAGAGGGCAGCGAGGCCGAGGTGAGTTAGGAATGCACACACACACACACACACACAAACAGACGTGCGCACAAACACACCCACATACACATACGCACACATACATACATACACACATACACACAAATTCCCACATACACACAAGTATATACACACACACACAAATGCACAGATGCCCACATACACACAAGTACACACACACACACACACACAGATGCCCACATACACACAAGTATACACACACACACACACATACACACACACACACACACTCACAAATAGGTGTCATAATTGATTTCTGTCAGACCATGATATATCTGTCTCCCCTTCAAGCTGCTTTGCACAGTACATCACACAAATTTGACACTACCTGATTCAGCATTCCACCCAACTTTTAGAAATTGTCTTGTAAAGGGTCTTTCAGAGTGCACAGTGAAATCTCCACAGACAATTCAGAACACAGGGGCACATTGGGTTCTTTATCAATACAGAGGGTCACACGTCACTGCCACTTACCGATTTCCACTGGCCACTCGAATCAAAGTCACGTGACTAATGGCTACCTATATAATAAAACCGTGTCTGGGGCTGTGTTCGAAATGTTCACTCGTTCACCATATAGTTTGTTCACTACATAGGGTGTGAGTAGATATATTGTTTTGTCCCCTACATAGTGCTCTGTATAGTGAACAATATTTGGATTCAAACTGAGTCGGCATCCATCTACTTGAAAGCAGTCGGCCATTGCAGTCCTCAGGCAGTGCTGCCAGGCATTCCCATCTCTGGATACGAGATGATCTTAGTTTTCAATGTTCTCTGATACTGTAGCTTCTCCAATGGTGGAAAATGAGCAGTGGAACGCTGTCCAGATCTTGTATACTAATCTTAAGGGCACATTTTTTAAGGTAACTTTTTCTGGGCTTTTTTGACTTTAATTATATCGGAAAGTAAAGAGAAAGAAGAGGTTAATAGGAGACAGAGAAAGACAGGATGGGATGGGGAAATGACCTGGAGTCTCTGGTTACACTCGTCAGCAGGTGACCTTTATAACTTAGAATGCACTGTGTAACTTAATGTTGGAATAGGGCTTATGACATAGCACTATAATGTCTTAAGAGTACAATCATAAGTAGGTATAAATAACTATAAATACTTTACATAATTTATGAATGCGTTATAAGCCTTTAGAAGCCTTTAGCCTTTAGTGTTTATAGAGTCATTTGAATAGAATCATTATAGAAAGTGTTACCGAATTAGTTTTGAACCTGGGACCCCAGTATGGCATCTTAGCAAACTGTACCATGGTGCCAACTGGATTAATTTTGTCCAAGGGCACCCCCCCCCCCCCCCCTCCCCCCCTCCCCAAAACACCTTGTGCGCCATTATATGCCATAATGAGTCATACCTCCTATGCTTCTCCTGTACCTGACCTTCTCACTCTTTTGTCCTCTTGAATAGATTCAAGGCCTCCACACACCGGCACAGACACAGCAATAATCCATTAATTGACCCTCTACCCACTGATACCTATTACTTGACCCTGTATCCATTGTTGCCCATGCTGGGTAAAACTGTTGACAAAACAGACCCACATCATTATCAGTGGTGGAGTCCAATGCTGATGGAAGAGGAAACAATGGCAATCAAAGTTATTGAATGTTGGGATGCTGAACGTGTCCCATTCATATCAGCATTAGGGTTTGGAAGCCATGTTTTCAACAAATATTTTGGTAACTTTCTATGAAGCTTATATTCATAAGATACTATAAACACATTCATAAAGGGTTACAATGCGTTCATTAAGCTTAATAATAGGAAAAATTAGTATAACTATTTGTACATACTCTTGACTGCACCCCTAAAGCTTTATAACCAAGAATGCCTTAGGAGTACAATCATATGTGTGTATAAATAGGTAATAGTGAACTAAATAGTGTAATAAATACAGTACTTTACATACTTTATGAATGCATTACAAGCCTTTCAAAATGTATTTATATAGTGTGAATACAAGCTTCATAGAAAGTATTACCAATCTGTTTATTTCTTTGAAAAAGCATATAAAACAGTATACTTATTAGCACAATGAACACTTTAATACACCAAACCATAACACACAAAGAAATCAAACACAATAACAATGCATGCAGTTTGAGCGCAATAAAGACAAGGTGTGGAACGCATATTTAGTGCTTGGTGTTTAGCGTTTACAGTCCAAGGCCACCTTTACCTCTTTTCCACCAGGGCCATGCTGGTCCTGTTGCCGGGGTAGCAGCTGAGCTAGTTCTGGTCGAGCACTGGAACCAGCACCGGCATGCATTTTTCAAAGGTTCTGGCACCGTGCACTGTGCATATGGCGGTTTCAACTTTTTGGGACCAGAAGTTCAGAGAGCCATGCACACCAGTGCTTTTTTTGGTCCCATAATCTGTCATTCTCCAGTTAAAACAGACAGAACCAGTTCAAGATTGGGGACTGGCACTGGTTCTAGTCACAGCTACTTGTGCGTTGGAGCTTGACCGATTTTTCCTTCTCTTGTAAGCTGCCTTGCTTAAAACCATCTGCCAAATGATGTACAGGTGGATGTTAATGTTAATGTTAATGTAAGGCTTCGCTCCCATTTTGCCTGCAGACCCTTGCATGCAGATGCATAGAGCAGAGAAGCTATGTTCAGGCTGCACGTCGCGATAGTAATCTATCATCTCACTCTTGTCTCAGACACAAACTACATGCACATTCATTAAGAGGAGCATCACTTTCTGGCAGGTGGAGATAAATTGAAAAAAAGCGGACAGACACACACACACACACACACACACACACACACACACACACACACACACACACACACACACACACACATACTCACACTTTCTCACATTGCTCTGACACACGCTCTCTCTCTCTCACTCACGCTCTCTCTCTCTCTCTCTCTCTCTCTCTCTCTCTCACACATACACACACATCACACATACACCACACATGCAAATATTCTCACACCAAAGTGTTTAACCCTGACGGCGTTTTTTTTTTTTTTCTTCTTTTTTTTTTGGCTGTTATTGTCTCTTGTGGTAATTACAAGGCGTTCTCTCTCTGGGTTGAATGAACTGGTAATTTTCCACCAAGGGGCATCTGCGCTGTAGCCACCACCATTACCAGGGCCTCGGGACAGACAGAAAAGAATGGGGAAAAAAAGAAGAGAATAGAGGACATTAAAAGAGCAATTATCAAAAACACCTCCCCACAGCAATTACCACCGTTTGAGGTCTTGTTGATTTGAATAATGACAAGGGATTGGGGAGTATGCTGTTTTTAATGTCGATGGTGATTAAAACAAAATGCTCGCTTTTTCGATGGTTCAGGCCTGGTGACTGGATAGAAACAAATTCATCTTGTCCATGTGTGTGTGTGTGTGTGTGTGTGTGTGTGTGTGTGTGTGTGTGTGTGTGTGTGTGTGTGTGTGTGTCCATATGGCTTTGGCATTTTTTCCAGGGTCTTACTCGGTTTTCAAGGTCACCCAGATTCCCCCACGTGAGTCCTCCCCACAGACTCGTCTCTCATTACAAACCCCATAAAGACTTTATTCCTCCTTTTCTTTTTTTTCTCTCTAGCCTTTCTTTCTTTGTCTCCAGCACATGTGTGTAATATATGGTGCAGTCACTGACTATGTGGTGTGGTGGTGTGGTGTGGTGTGGTGTGGTGTGGTGTTAAGGTGAGAGAGTTATCATGTGTGGTGTTACAGCAGAAAGTAATGGATAGCTTTCACCATTACTTTGCCTTCGGTGTTTTACTTGTCACACACACGCACACACACATGCACGACCAAGCACACACACACACGGACACATGGACGGATGGACACACACACACGCATGCACAATCACACACACACACACACAAAGACACGGACGGATGCACACACACGCATGCACAAGCACACACACACACACACACACACGAAGACATAGACGGATGCAGACACACACTCACTCACACACACACACACATTAACGTGTACTGCCTTGCTGGGGTGTCTACACAATGTGTGTGTTTATGTGAGTGTATGTGTATTTTGTGTAATTGTGCATTGTGTGAGTGTGGAGGTGTGTGTGTGTTTGAACTGTGCTGGTGCTGAGGCAACAGGACATCCCCTTAAGGAGAAAGCTCATTATGATCAAGAGAGACCCTGGACACACACACACACACACACACACACACACACACACACACACACACACACACACACACACACACACACACACACACACACACACACACACACACACACACACACACACACACACACACACACTCACTCTCTCCTTTCTGCCTCCAGGTCCTCAGCAGAATTGGGTCATCTTATTATTTTAAACATACACGTCTACCTCATACCAACACACAGGCACACATACACCTTCATATACCCACACTGACACACACAGTGACACACACATACAAACAGACGCATGCACACACACACATACACACACACTCTACCTCAGCTTGAACACAGCTCCTGCTTTTCTTATCTGCTAATGACTATTCGCCTTCATCTGATCATTCCGTCTCCACGCATCGCTATGCACCAGTCTGTATTGCTCTGTGTTGTAGTGGCTTTAATTGGTTCCTGTTGGTTGTCTTGTGTGTGTGTGTGTGTGTGTGTGTGTGTGTGTGTGTGTGTGTGTGTGTGTGTGTGTGTGTGTGTGTGTGTGATTGTGTATGTATGTGTCTGTGTGTGTCTGTGATTGTGTGTGTGTTTTTGTGTGCGATTGTGTATGCGTGAGATTCTGTGTGTGTGTGTGTAAATATGCCAAAGGCTCTGCTTGCTGCCATGGCCTTCCTGCCTATCCACCGTATCCATAGAGATGTGCCATGTGTTACTGTGTGGAAATAGCTTGTGACAGCCTTGTGATAGCCTGCATTACCCACTTTGGACCAATAGGGGGCGCTCTGTTGTGCTGTGTTGTGCTATTCTGAGCATGCTGTGTGTTGTACAGTACGTGTTGGGGGTTGCCATAGACATACTATACAGGGTGTCTGTGGTGTCTATGGGGGTTACTGTGTCTCCACAGGGCTGCTGGTTACATTCTCTGGCTGACTAGGGTCACTCACTGGATATTGTTGTACAGTATATTTGTCCACCCCTGTTTCTTCTTTCTTTTTTCCTCCTCTCTATTTGTACGTTCAGACCGAACACAGTAAAAGCAGCAAGAGCACCGGAAATCATAAATTTTTCTATTAAGAGACAGCGTGATCAGCGGAGCGTCAGGAGAAAGTTGAGCTTCAGTTTACCATTTACCATTAGTCAGTTAATGGTAATGAGCTATGACACGGTTCGGGGGCAACCAATTGGAATGTCTACATCCCTCAAACTCTCAGTTACTTCCCCTGATCAAACATTTGAACGTTTCACGTCATAGTCTACTTTGTCGCATTTAACACTGTATAGCCAGAGGGGCGTTTTGGGTTTCTTCAGCTACTTTAATGCTTTTACCGTGTTCGGTCTAAACGCACAGTAACTCTTCTTAATCTTCTCTTCTTCTCTCTTTTTATCTTTTGTCTTTCTTTATCACTCTCTGCCTCTGTTGATGTGGTTTGGTTTTCGTATTCACGTTCCTCCATCTTTTCGCCTGTTTGGTTTTCTTCTTTGTCTTATATTCTTCCCTCTCTCTCTCTCTCTCTCTCTCTCTCTCTCTTTCTTTCTCTCTGTCTCTGCGTCTCTCTCTCTCCACCTCTTTGTGGTTCGGCACTGCAGATGCGTCTGGACGACAGTAAGATCCCGTCCATCGTGGAGACGTCGGAGGACGCGTCGGACGACTTCTTCCGCCTGTCGCCGTCCTCGCACTCCCGCAAGAACCTGCTGCTGCCCTCGCTCGGCAGTCCTGTTCGGCGCACGTCGCTTACCAACCTGCTGGGAGACGAGCTGAGGCAGTTTAACGTCATGCGGCGCGCCGGGCGTTCCCCAACCCCCTCGCCCAAGCCGCCGCCCAAACGGGACCACGCCCCTCAGCAGCAGCAGCAGGGCGGGGCTTCCCAGCACCATGACAACGGCGGGGGAGGGGGCGGGACCGGGAGCTTACGCAAACCAGCCAATCTGCTCATCCCCACTGTCAGCTGTTGTGGACCCCCAGACCTCAGCCCTAGGTATAGTCATGTGTGAGCATAATTATATGTGTGTGATAGATAGATAGAGAGATAGAGAGTGAGAGAGAGAGAGAGAGAGAGAGAGAGAGAGAGAGAGAGAGAGAGATAGAGAGTGAGAGAGAGAGAGAGAGAGAGAGAGAGAGAGAGAGAGAGAGAAGAGAGAGGATGGCAGATTCTGAGATGCCTTGGCTAGATGAGTAGATAGATAGACAGATAGACACATAGACACTTGACACATAGATAGTAGATAGACACGTGTGTGTGTGTGTGTGTGTGTGTGTGTGTGTGTGTGTGTGTGTGTGTGTGTGTGTGTGTGTGTGTGTAGGTATAGGTATAGTCATGTGTGAGATAGATAGATAGATAGATAGATAGATAGATAGATAGATAGATAGATAGATAGATAGATAGATAGATAGATAGATAGATAGATAGATAGATAGATAGATAGATAGATAGATAGAAAGAACACATGCAATGTTTGTGCGTATGTGTGCATTTATAGTATGTGTGTGCATATACATTGTGACAAAACCTCTATAATTGGACCTCCTGCTGGGTCACAGTTGTGATCCGTAAGTACAAGTCACTAATCTGTAATCATGGAGAAGCTGTGTGTGTGTGTGTGTGTGTGTGTGTGTGTGTGTGTGTGTGTGTGTGTAGAGTGGTGTGTGTGTGTGTGTAGAGTGGTGTGTGTGTGTGTGTAGAGTGGTGTGTGTGTGTGTGTAGAGTGGTGTGTGTGTGTGTAGAGTGGTGTGTGTGTGTGTGTGTGTGTGTGTGTAACGGTTGCTGTGCTGCTGTTTCCTGTAGGGTGGTGGACGGGGTGGAGGATAATAGTCGCACTTTTCACTTTAACGTGGAGCAGCATGGAGCCAAAGCCAGCAGCACCAAAATAGCACACGGTAGGACACCTCAACACACACACACACACACACACACACACACACACACACACACACACACAGAAGCACATGGTAGAACAATTCAACACACATACACACACACACACACACACACACACGCCTACACACACACACACACATACACACACACACACACAGAAGCACATGGTAGGACAATTCAACACACATACACACACACACACACGCGCGCCCACACACGCCTACACACACACACACACACACACACACACACACACACACACACACACACACAGAGGGAGAGAGAGAAGCACACGGTATGACACTTCAACACACACACATGGAGAGACAGAGAGAGAGAGACAGAAAGAAAGAGAGAGAGAGATAGAGAGAGACAGAAAGGAGAGAGAGAGAAGCACATGATATGATTCTTTAGCAGCCACCCACACACACTACTGCACATCACCCTACTACACACACACATAGAGAGAGAATTTTTGTGGTACAATACTCGCACACACAGACACACACAGACACACACAGACACACACAGACACACACAGACACACAGACACACACACACACACACACACACACACACAGTTTTTGCTCTCTCCTTGTACATTTCTGTTTGTCCATCTACTTCTCTGCTCCTCTGCCTGCCTGTCTCCCTGCCTGCCTGCCTGTCTCCCTGCCTGCCTGTCTTTCTGTCTATCTGTCTGTCTTTCTCTCTGTCTGTCTGCTCCTCTGCCTGCCTGTCTCCCTGCCTGCCTGTCTTTCTGTCTATCTGTCTGTCTTTCTCTCTGTCTGCCTGTCTTTCTGTCTATCTGTCTGTCTTTCTCTCTGTCTGTCTGTCTTTCTGTCTATCTGCCTGTCTTTCTGTCTATCTGTCTGTCTTTCTCTCTGTCTGTCTGCTTCTCTGTCTGTCTGTTTGTCCATGTCTGTGTCTTTTTGCTCTCTCGTTCTCTCTGCCCCTGCATCTATTCTGCAGGACATTTCGTGTGTTGCGTCATGTTTTCTGAATCTCTCTCTCTCTCTCTCTCTCTCTCTCTCTCTCTCTCTCTAGATTCTGCTCAGGTTAACGCCACACTCTTACAGGAGACAGAGGAGGTCAGACAAAGTATCAGTCAGCTTAACAAGAAGGTGAGAAACTCACACACACACACTCACACACACACACGCACACACACACATTTATACACAAGCACATTCACACGGACATAAACACACACAGACACAAATAAACACATGGACTGTAAACAAGTCACAGATGCAGAAATGTAAAGACTTCGACTGTAAACAAGTGAAAGACACAGCAATGTTTCCTTCTTTCTCTCTATCTCTCTCTCTCTCTTGCCCTTCCTCTCTCTCTCTCTCTCTCTCTCTCTCTCTCTCTCTCTCTCTCTCTCTCTCTCTCTCTCTCTCTCTCTCTCTCTCTCTCTCTCTCTCTTCCACTGTGTGCCTCACCTTTGGCTGCATCGTGTGCATCTGAATCTAAGTATGAATTCATCTTTGGACAGAAAGCTAAGACAGATGGGCTTATGAAGATCTGCTCTCTTGGGAGAAGGAGCGCAATAATTACCACACACACACACATACACCTTACAAAACAGACACACATGTTTAAAAACACGCACACACACACACTCACACACACACTCTTTCATATCAAACATATTTACACACCCCCAAACACACACACAGATACACACACCTCAGTGTAACGCATTGTGTGTCTTCTTACTGTCATAGTAAAGTATGCACCTCAAACCACTATGCGGCAAAAATACTGTACTGCACGCACACACACACACACACACACACACACAGTCACAGATGGGCCCAGGTAGAGTCTGTCTGAAGGGGTATTAATTAACCCATGGGGGGTAGTTCTGCAGTGCAGATGGAAAAGCCAAAATGCTGACTCCATGATCTGCCAAAAAGATAGCAATGCCCGTCCCTCTTGTACACTACTCTCTCTCTCATTCTCTCTCATTCTCTATCTTTCTCTCTCCTCCCTCTTGCCCTTTCTCTCTCTTTTTCAGTCTCTTTTACTCTTACTCTTTCTCTCTTTCTCTGTCTCTTTCACTTTCTCTCTCTCTCTCTTTTTCCTATCTTTTTCTCTCTTTCTCACTCTGTTCTCTCCCTCGACTCTTCCCCCTCTCTTCACCCTTTTCCTCTCCTCCAATCGCCCCCATTTATGTCATTCTCCTCTGCTCTGCCTCTCCCTCATGAGGACCCAGGGGAGTGGGCTCTGAATATGGAAACAGGCTTTCTTCCTCCTGCTGCACGTCACACAGCGGTAGATGGCCCACACTTACAGTTTTTCTCAGTTATTAAAGGGATACTATGTGACTTTTGGTTTGTCTTCTTACAAGGCTTCCCCTCTATGGGCCAGGATTAAATGTTCACTGCCAAATGTTCACTAACCACTAACAGACCAAAAAGTCAAACAAACCCCTTTACAAACAGTGACGACGACCATAGTGAAAGCACGAACATGCAAGGAAAGAGAGAAATCATTCCAATGTTACATACAGCCAGTGTTTTCTCACTGGGTCTGTCATGATGAAACTGCATGTCTACATAATGTCTTAAACCCATGTGGCTCATTACAGCGTGTGTACAACATGCTTACAGTACACGTGAAGCCTCAGTAAAAGTTCTTTTTTTAACATTTCATACATTTTACACATTATTCTGCAACATACTTTAGTTAAAAAAAAGGTCTGTGACCTCAAGAAGATCTCTGTAGGAACTTGTCATTCCTAGCATGTGTAAAAGAACACATAAGGGCTCATTTCCACCGCCTTGTTCAGCGCTTAGCCGTGTTCAGCGCGTGGGCATATACAATAGGTTTGTATAGGGACAGAATACGCTCAGAACACGCTTGCGGTGGAAATGGTCTAATCTGTTAACGTGCATTCTAAACGAATACGGGCAGAATATGGCCACGCGCTGAATACGCAGAGAGTGCGGTGGAAATGGGCCCTAAGAGTGCCACTACAAGCACTTCTGTTCATT
>CM050210.1:18471219-18473719 GCA_027475355.1 Coilia nasus | reverse complement strand
TGGAGCATGCCTTACCCCCCCTTGCACCCCCACACGGGAGCCTGAGCCTGGACCTGTCCGTGGTTCCCCCACCACCGGCACCCCCCCCCCCACTGCCACAGCCCCGACACCACCAGCCCGCTGGACGGCACCACCATGGAGGACGGCTTCTGCCTGGTGGAGAAGAGTCCGTCACCGCCGACGTGCTCCTCCACCTGCTCCACACCTCCGCCTCCTCTTCACCTTCCTCACGGCCCTTCCTCCTCCTCCTCCTCCTCCCCCGCCGTGCCCAGGCAGGGGTCCATCTCCTCCATGGAGTCCTCCAGCAGCCCCTTGCGACTGGACCTGCCCCTGCCCCTGGGGGACTCGTCGGCGGTGGGCCACACCAGCCTGGAGTGCCTGCTCGGGGAGCAGGGCTCCATGGAGAGCCGAGACAGCGAGCAGTCGGGCTCGCGGAGGTCCAGCGTTGGCCCGCAGTCCTCCTCGCAGAGCCAGACTCAGAGCTCCGAGGCCTCCTGGTCCGTGGACCTCATGGACTGAGCCGGCTTTGGTGGAAGAGAGAGGAAAAGCAAACAAACAGTGGGGACTGTACTTGGTTCAAAGGTCAGAGGTCACACATAGGGGACCAAATAGTACATTAGGCCCCCTCCATGGCCAGACTTAAAAAGCTTGAAAACATTCTGGTGCCTGGACCAGATGGACTGACATGGTTTCTGATGACCTTGAGGTCAAAGGTCGAAAAGGCCAAGGTTCAGAGAAACCCAGAGAAAAGAAATGTAGCATGTGTGGTCCACAGAACAGGTTCCATGATTTGTTTGCAGTGGATTCTTAATTTAAGAGTATTTATTTATTTATTATTTATTTATTTATTATGTATTTATTTCTTTGTTTGTTTATTTCTTTATGTTTGTTTTTGATGTCATGGAACCAGGTGTGTTTGACTTTGACTTTTACTTTGACAACTCAACTTCTATGCAAACAGCATGTTTAGTGTGCATTATGGGAATTGCATTTGTATCATCTCTCAGTATCTCTCTCACAGTGACAAAGCCTTTAAATGCATTATTTGCAGTAGCTGTAGCAGATAGAGTTTGCAGTGAGGCCAATGACACTGACTGTCAGATGTTCATCGCTAAGATACAGTCTGTCTCAGAGCTTGTACTTTAGGTATGCACTGAAAAATCTATCAATAGTCCTATTCTTGTCTTCTTCTACTCTTATTTCGTTCATCTTTCTATCTCTATCACTTTCTCAGAGACACCAACTCTCTGTCCTTGTTTTCCCTCTCTACTTCAGTACTACAGTTTTAGTATGTTAACATTTATCTTACCTCCTTGCATGGTAAAGTTGCTAATTCTTTTCCTAAGGAAAAGGTATCCAACTGAAATGTGTTAACATTCCGATGGACAATGAAATGAGTTTCAGAAGGATCTGAAGAGCTCCTTCCCATTACGAGCTGTAGGCTTCACGAGCAGCATTCCCCCCACGGACTTCCTGACATCCACCAAGAACTGCTGTCAAGCAAGATTACAGAGCTCGAGGTCGAAGAGAGGTGACATCCCTTCATTCCCAAATGAAACCTCACATCGTGAGCCAAACCATAAGCAATGTCGGATGGCCTGGTTTACTAACTTGTGCAATAATACAAACAAAAACGCGAACGATCTTCTTATTATTATTGTTTTTATGCGACAGAATGTTTCAAATGTCTCGCATGCTCCAAGTGATGCTGAACACCACAATTTTTTTCTTTTTCCTTTTAAAACATATTTGTGAAGATCACTTCTTTTTTCCCCTGTAGAGGCATTAAAAATTCAGCACAACCTCAATCGGTCCTGGGGCCTGCTCTCCAAAGCATTAAATATTAAACTGCGATGTTAAAGCTCACTCAAACACTGTCACAAGATGGAAATATGAGATGATAGTCATTAGCCCTCAGTGCTCCAGTCATGATCTGTCATCCCCTTAACGATCTCTTTTTTTCCCCCCTGCTGTGCTAATTAATGTCAAACTTTCTGATTGGTTCATGGTACTGTATGTGTCAAAACTGGATAACGATTTATTCCAGCTTTCCGTCACCAGCCTGACATAGTCATCTCATAGACATGCCAATGTGGTGCCCGTTTCTTTTGCCAATGATCGTTAGTCAAATTCGACTTCCCTCACGAGATGTTGTAGGTGTGTATGGTGATGTCAATCTTCAGAAGGAAGGTTACACTTCAGTGTATTGCCCATGATTATGATGTTGATCGGGCATGTGGCATGTCATTATCACCAGTCTGTAAGGAACTCTTTATATATTACAGTATAAGTTGTTTATAAACACCTCATATTCTGACAGGCCCATTGTGCTGCTCAGTTCAAAGGAAAGAAAGCCTCTAAAATATCTGATCTGTCCAAATATCCAGTTTGGAAGCCATGGAGACGTGGCCCTGTGGCTGAGATCTGTGACCAAACTAATAAGCCCTCAGGGGTTCAAGCTGTCATCTTTGATTCAGCGGACCTTAAGGAAGTCTCTGAT
>CM050210.1:18451219-18466219 GCA_027475355.1 Coilia nasus | reverse complement strand
TATAACAGTATTGTTCCTGTAGTCTATGAAAGTAAAATTCAACGAAAACTAACATACTGAAAGACCCGAGCAAGTTTTCCGAGAAGCTTGATGATAAGTAAGACACATTTATTGGTGTTTTTATTTCATGTCTGTGATGACAACATAGCCTAGAGGGGTAGTTGTGATTTGGTGGCTCACGAAAAAAAGGGTGGATAATTTCAGACAGCAAAAGATATGACCTAAAAACAACAACAATATGTTGAGGTAGTCGGCATTTTGTGTCTTTAAACCAGACTTTTGTAGTACTAAATCATTTAGAAACGTCTTTGTTAGCTGTCGTCAACACTTTCCCCTCGTCATCAAACGTTATATTTCCTAATTCAGTAAGGTCAAAACGTCAGGCGACAATAACGTTACTAACTTAATTGTCTTTTATCAAAAAAGGGCAGACGCTCACCTGTGTAACTGATCTGTATATGCGGACACCACGGAAGATATTGGGTCGTTATCTACAGTAAATGTCTGTGACCCATTCAGTCGTGGCAGACACTAGCTATTTGGAATCTAAACCATTTTGTTTGTTTTATCAAGCTAAAGCTAGTGAGTGAGTTTCTCTCTAGCTGACGTGCGAAACCCTGACACTTGTTACATACTAATATCATAACAAGCAATAGCTATTATGTAGGCGCTGACATGTTAATGTTGTCCTGTTTAGGTAAGTTATCTAGGTAGAGTGTGTTGTTGACCTATGTCCAAAAACACAAAGCCCCAGTCTTCAAAACGACATTGTTTCACTGACGACCGGTTTCCTTCCCTCAAGGGGCATTTTGGTAAGTTGCCAACAAGCAACAGAATAGCCTGCTTTTCGTGTCCCCTCTGATGTTCCGTATGAATAGTCCGCTGTAGTCCCTTAGTGGACTTTGTCTGTGTATTGCTCCACTGTAACCTATGTCGTAGTTGTGATGTTGTGATAATTAAAGTAGCACAATGCTGGCTATCCCTCTAATTGGAACTGTGTGTGTGGATTTTTTTTCCAGTAGGTCTTTAGTAGGCCTTTCCGCTCACTTTCTGCCTGTTGTGCCACAATAACATTATGGCATAGTTTGTATGTGTTATGATAACTAAAGTAGCACAATGCTGGCTAGTCCTCTAATTGAAACTATGTATGTATGCATCTTTTTTCAGAAGTAGGTCTTTCCTTGGACCTAGCCGTGGCACCTCCAGTATCTGAATCCTTCATCCTCTGCCTCGTCACCCTGTAGCGGCCCACTTCCGTGCCCGTCTCTCTGTCCCTGTGTAGCGTCTGGTCACGGGCATGGCAGTGCGCGGAGGAGCCGTGCTGGGCAGTACCAAGATCTGCCAGTTTAAGTTGGTGCTGTTGGGGGAGACTGCAGTGGGGAAGTCCAGCGTGGTCCTGCGCTTTGTCAAGGGACAGTTTCAGGAGTTCCAGGAGGCCACCATCGGGGGTACTGGCTCACTCTCTCTCTCTTTCTTTCTGTGTGTGTGTGTGTGTGTGTGTGTGTGTGTGTGTGTGTGTGTGTGTGTGTGTGTGTTTGTGTTTGCGTGCATCCATGTGTCCATCTATCAGTGATACTGTACAAGTGCAAGTTGGGAGCAGGGAATTCTGTCATACTCACCAGCTTTTTCTTTCTTTCTTTCTTTCTTTCTTTCTTTCTTTCTTTCTTTCTTTCTTTCTTTCTTTCTTTCTTTCTTTCTTTCTTTCTTTCTCTCTCACTCTGGGTTTATTTCTGTGTGTGTGTTCATCAGTCAATCTGTCTGATAGAATAAACATATATCATATAATCACAAACTTTTAAAATTCAGTACAGATTAGAACAGTTTATAATATGTGTGAAATATGATGTTTCTTTCTTGAAATTTAACAGAATGTTCAGTTGATGTAAAGTAGTTTTCAACTTGGCAGTTGCATTGATTATCCTTTAAATTGAAGTTAAGTTGGTTTTTGTTTACACAAGTTAATATGTTCTATTTCTTCGTCAAATGACCCCCACTGTGTCTTTTATGATCTCTAGACTCTGTGTTTTATTTGTGTTGGCTATCTTGGTACTGCTGTGGAAACAAACCTCTAAGTTCGTGTCAACAGTTCAATCAGATTACCTTGAAGTGAACCATAGATGCTCTCCCACAGTTTCCTTGTACTGTTTATAGTATTACTCCGCCCCCCCCCCCCCCCCCCACCCCCAGTTTTTCACTCATTTTGGCTGTTTTTGTTATAATTTCATCTACGTTTCTATTTTCTCTTAGGTCTCTCTCTCACAGCATTTGTGTAACTTATTTCTCTCACTGTTTCTCTGTCACTTACTAAAATTCTAATTCCAAGTCAAAGTTGGCAAAGTTGGCTCCGAGTCTTAGAGAACAGTTGGACATCATATCACCTACTTGAACGTTAAACACTGAACATTGCTCATCACATTTTTACAAAATAACATCACTTTCTCTATCTCTTTCTCTCTCTCTCTCTCCCCCTCCCTCTCTCTCTCTGTTTCTCTCTCCCTCTGTAGCGGCGTTCCTCACACAGACGGTGTGCCTGGACGACACGACGATCAAGTTTGAGATCTGGGACACGGCGGGCCAGGAGCGCTACCACAGCCTAGCGCCCATGTACTACCGCGGAGCCCAGGCGGCCATCGTGGTCTTCGACATCACCAGCGCGGTAAGAGCCAGGGCCCGGCCTGGCCGGGCCGGGTGTCACCGGCACTGGAGACTGCATCACAAACATGCGCAGGATGACAAAAACACACACACACTTGGCACAAACACCAATACCAACCTTAACTGGTGCCGCAAGAAATATGATGCAAGAGGCTGCATAGTTTACACAGGCAAACCACACACACACACACACACACACACACACACACACACACACACACACACGCACACACACACATTGGCACTCGCAGGTATTCACATATGTACACAACCTGTGTGAAGTATGAAATATCACTGTCAACACCGTCAAACACACACACAAGCTGTACCCACTCAGAAAATATAGCTTATGCTGCAACATAACACACACACATACATAAACACACACATACATACACACACACACACACATGCTTTGCATTGGGAGTGCATCTGTTTTGTTCTTTATATTCATTTGTGTATACATTTTACATAGGCATGTCATCTTTGTACACCCGAAACTACTTATGCCAAGTTTGCTTTTCTCAGTGTTCCACTTTTTGTCATGACATGTCCAATAAGAAATCAGAGGCACTGTGTGTGCTTGTGTGTACGTGTGTGTGTGTGTGTGTGTGTATGCTCTGCATGTGTCTGTTTATATGTGTGTGTATGCTCTGCATACTTTTTGTCATAACATGTCCAATAAGAAATCAGAGGCACTGTGTGTGTGTGTGTGTGCCCTGCGTGTGTGCGTACTCTGCGTGTGTGCGTGCTCTGCGTGTGTGCGTGCTCTGCGTGCGTGTGTGTGTGTGTGTGTTCTGCGTGTGTGTGCTCTGCACTCCCATATTGCCTTGGAGACGTGTGTGTGTGCTCTGTGTGTGTGTGTGTGTGTGTGTTCTGCGTGTGTGTTCTGCTCTGTGTGTGTGTGGCGTGTGTGCGTGCGCGCTTGTGTGTGTGTGTGTGTGTGTGTGTGTGTGTGTGTGTGTGTGTGTGTGTGTGTGTGTGTGAGAGTGTGTGTTCTGCACTCCCACATTGCCTTAGAGATGAGGAAACAGACCAAGCTTCTCTAAAGCGGTGGCTTTGCTCGCATAAGGCCGGACGACCTCCTTGGAAACCTGTTAGCATGTACAGCGGGAAGCCCCTGAGAAAATCAAGTTTGGGTGGCGATATGTAGCTCGTGGAGGAATCTCCCGTATTTTCCTACGTTTGCCATGCACTGGAAACTGGTGGGTTTTGGCCACCAGTGTACAAGCGCTGGTGAGTTTACGAGAGGAGATGAGGTTACCGGTTTTCAGGAAGTTCTGCGTCCAGTCATTTCAGTTCTCAGTTTCCTCCAGCCCACCCACCCACTCACCCACACACCCACACAGCCCTCCCAGGCCTGGCTAGCCTGATGCTAACCCTAGGTCGGAGGAGCTAATTTTAGCTCAGGTTTAGTTCTTTTTTTTTTTAAAGTGTCATTGCATTGTTTTTTTTTAATTAAGTTTGCAGTGGTCTCCCTGTGATACAGTTTTGGTGAAAGAAATGTTTTAGTGCTCCTGTTTTAGGCTGTTCTAGTTTGGTGGAGGAGATGGAGCGGGGAAAGTGACAGGTTGTCGGCTATGCAAGAGACAGGCTATCGTCATTCAAAGACCATTCGGCCATAGCACACCAAATAGAAGATCTAAACGTTCTAAACAAACACACCTATTTACCTATATTTTGCTAGGTCAGTGTGTGCAGCAACACGACTGCACAGGTAATCACAACTATGACATGGCTTTTTCTAATTCGCAACCTCACGTCACATTGTTTGCCCTTTTCTTATTTGCTCGTTATTCTGTCTGTTTTCTTTCATTGGCTGATGGAGGCAATCAAGGCAAAGGAACATTTTCACATGCAGCATGCATATGCAGCTAGGAGTGCTTCTCAGGGTTTCTAAACAGTTTCTCAGGGAATGACACCTTTAAGTTATATTTTTGTGCTTTTTAGCCCTTATTGTATAGGACGGCGAAGAGACAACAGGCAGTGAAAGAGAAGCACAAGATTCAGAAGAATGTAATCAAGAACAGATGCCAAACTGTTGTTTTGATATCAGGCTGCCAAGCTGAAAGTGCTTGGTTTGGAGTTAATACTAAGACCTTATTAAATCAGGGCTCGCTGTGGAATGGAGTCTAGCAGGAACATCAGCACCAATGTAGCAGATGAGTGAGTGTGACAGGTGTGTGTGTGTGTGCATGCAAGTGCGTGCATGTTTTACAAGACATTACAGAATGTATCATGTAAAACCACCAAAGCCTTCAAAGCCTTCACAGGAATAGTATTGATATTTCTTGGTGTTATGTCATTGCAAATATGGCAGGCTACATCTGATATCTTTTTGATTTAAAACCTTGTTGGCAGACAGTGCCAAGCCTCGTGCAACCCTTACCTCACACACCCCCACAGCATGTCCATATGCAGTCAGGCTTGTTTTTCAGTCTGATTTTTGTTTGTTTTGTGTGTGTGTGCGTCTGTCTATGTGTGTGTGTGTCTGTGTGTGTGCACGTGTGTGTGCATGGCATAGGTGGAAGTTGAACCGAGAACTCATTGCATTGAATTTTGCTATGCGCCATTGGCCTCTCTCATCCTCATCCTGGTGGCATTTGGACCATCATCACAACTCTAGCCTGACATGCTGTCCCATCTTCTGTGTGTGTGTGTGTGTGTGTGGCTGTGGCTGTGGCTGTGGCTGTGGCTGTGGAACTGTGCCTCTGTCCGAGAACACCAGAAAGAAATAATACTTACAACCCTGGAGCATAAGTGCCCTACACCTTTTGGTTTGCAGCGTGAGTAGAGATTTGTTTTATCTGTGTAAGTGCCTATATCAAATGTTGGTGGAGCTGAACATGTGAATAAAGTGTAGGGGAAAGTATTCTTTTTTTATTGAGGATGTAGGTTATGGTCAGTATTTCTATTGGAATTATAGAGTAGACAGTATTGAAGGAAGGTTATGAATGTGGTTTTGGTGCTACGGCTAGTTTGTCAAGCAACTTGTCTGTTGTAATGCTGGCCAAAACACCATAAAGAGCTTCAGGCAGATTTTATGGTTTATGATATAACCTAATACACACACACACACATACACACACACACACACACACACACATACACATACACACACACCAATATTTGCAAACAATGGTTTGATGTCTGAGGGTGTTGGCTTGTTTTGCAGATGGGTGGTGCAAGTGAGGATTGTTCTTCTCATGTTGTATGGCATTGTCAGACTAAAGCATTGCTACACACTCAGGGAAACTGAATATCTCCCTGTTCAAAATGTGACATTCCATGTTGGTGTCATATTAGATATTTCCATTCAGTGTCTGAATACTTTGGTAACAGGTAACTGCCATTATAATGTATCCTAATGTGAACGGACAGCTTCGCGCACACAGTCAACGCTCTCTGTGGTTAACAACAATTCACATCCACTTACAGGAGTATGTGTGTGTGTCTGTGTGCCTGTATGTCTGTGTTTGCATGCACATTTACACTGCGTCTCCCTGTGTATTCCCGTACTTCAGGACAGTTTCACACGAGCACAGAGCTGTGTGTGTGTGTGTGTGTGTGTGTGTGTGTGTGTGTGTGTGTGTGTGTGTGTGTGTGTGTGTGTGTGTGTGTGTGTGTGTGTGTGTGTGTGTGTGTGTGTGTGTGTGTGTGTGTGTGTCCATGTCCATGTCCATGTGTATTTACACTGTGTCTCCTTGTGTGTTCCCGTTCCTCAGGACAGTTTCACATGAGCACAGAGCTGGGTGCAGGCATTTGTGTGGAGTGATGTGTGTGTGCATGTTTGTATGCGCATTTACACTGTGTCTTTCTGTGTATTCACATGCTTCAGACAGACAGTTTCACACAAGCACAGAGCTGTGTGTGTGTGTGTGTGTGTGTGTGTGTGTGTTTTTGTATGTGTATTTACACTGTCTTCCTGTGCATTCTCCCTGCTTCAGGACACTTTCACACGAGCACAGAGCTGGGTGTGTGTTGTGTGTTGTGTGTGTGTGTGTGTGTGTCCATGTGTATTTACACTGTGTCTCCTTGTGTATTCCCATACTTCAGGACAGTTTCACACGAGCACAGAGCTGGGTGAAGGAGCTTCAGAAGCAGGCCAACCCCAACATTGTCATCGCCCTCGCAGGCAACAAGGCCGACCTGGCCAACAAGAGGACCGTCGAGTTTCAGGTACGCAACTGTTGTGTGTGTGTGTGTGTGTGTGTGTGTGTGTGTGTGTGTGTTTGTGTGTGTGTCTGTATGTGTTGTGGCCTGGTCAGATTACACAATATCAGCCCGATTTTGCCATGACTTTGTGGTGACCGACACATTTCAGGCATTGTAACCGATTCTGAAAGGTCGAGCACGACATCGAACAGGAGTGAGTCTTACAGTGTGACATACTTCATGACCTGCAATTTTTTTGGTCTGTGACGTTCTACGACACCCCGATAAAAAGACTAGCTTGTGCGAATTTTGTCGGGAGTCTGGCGTATGGAATATGGTGTGAGTGATAAAGTTCAATGGAATGATACAGCAATGACACATAGTCTTGTAATGTGGTATTGTAATTCAAGTATTTAATTTATAGTGTATGTGTATGTATGCGTGCATGCATGGAGGAGTGTGTGTTCCTAATGCCACATACTTGACCCCTATTTGCATGACTTTTGACCTCCCACTTGGCCTTTGCCCCTGCAGGAAGCTCAAGACTATGCGGATGAGAACGGCCTTCTGTTCATGGAGACGTCTGCCAAGACAGCCCTGAACGTCAACGAGATCTTCATGGCCATCGGTACAGTATCCCTAACAGTTCTCTCTAAAGCACTAACCACCCTTATGACTGGGAATCACTTATTTACTTATTATGTTTCTGACATTGGCACCATGTCCCACCAATGAGCATGTTCTGGGCAAAGATGATCATTACTACCTACACTGGAAGTGGTTTGGTATAAGTTGAGTCTTGTTATGATGCAGGAAATTCGTCCATGGCATTTAAGCCATCTGCAAAGTATACATGCTGTCATGGCTAGCTCGTTCCACACCGCAGCACAAAGAGGGACACAAGAACAGTGTTCAAGGTTTAAATCAGAGCTGCATTTTATTTAAACTAAAAAATAGGTTAAGCAAAGTCTAGGGGGTAGTGAATGTATGGATGCAATGCAAGGTATCAGTATGTTAGAGAGAGGGAGAGGGATAGACAGACATAGAGAGTAAGTCAAGACAAAGGTGGCAAGGAGAGGAGGACAGACAAAAGGGTACCCACACAAATACAGAAATCTGCCTAATGAGAGGGAGAAGGGAGGACCTTTTATAGCCCCATCCCAAAGACAAATGCACTCAGTGATTGCATTAGACAACCAGGCCCAGCTCTGCCCATGCAGTGGCAGAGAAGACCTGAAGGGGGCACAGTGGATCATAGACATTTGGAGGAGACATTTGGACATTTGGAGGAGTGAGCTGACCCATACTTGGAGTGCACACAGACCCACACACACACACACACACACACACACACACACACACACACACACACACACACAGTAGTGGGCTGGCACTAATCTGGTATCTGGTGCTATTGCTCAAGGGCTCCTCATCCATGGCTGTGGGTGTGGGGAGAGAGCTACGCCCCACTGGGCTCAGGCAATATTCTGAAAATGCTGTATTTTCAAATACTACCTGTATAATTTTTTGTAATACCATGACCACCTACAGCTGCCCTTGAAAGCAGCTTTTATTTCACATAAACAGCATGAAAACAACACCAAGCAACAAAACAACAAAGTAAATCACTTGAGACATCACAGCACAGCCATTACAGCATTATACCATAATGCTGCCGGTAGGCACCAATGTCAGTCAGTGGTGCTAGCAGTGGTTGGTAGTTGTGTTGTGTGCACTACTCAGTGTGTGTGTGTGTTTGTGTGTGTTTGAGGAGAGGGTTCTGGACATGCCCCTGACAGCTTGGCCGTCGCGGATCAATAGGGTCACTACTCTTCCAAGACACTTTTATTGACGACACAAGCCTAACAGTTATCATTGTGGATTTCTACCGACCCTCTAGCCTAATTGCCCAGTCCGCTAATTAACTCCGACAAAGACAGAGTACCCACCTACCACCTGCTGACCCATAGCTCTCCACGAGTAGATTAATGTTAATTACATTTGGGAGCAGTCATGCGCTAGTGGTTAAGGAGTTGGACCTGCAGCCAAGTGGTCAATTCCCCACCCCGACAGGTGGGTGGAGGGGGAGTGAATGTCCAGTGCCCTCATCCTACCCCCCACATGACTGAGGTGCTCTGAGCATGGTACTGTCCCAACAGACTGCTGCCCAGGCACCATTGTCATGGCTGCCCCATGCTCAGACGTGTGATGGGTTAAATGCAGTGGTTGAATTTCGTTGTGTGTGCTGTGGTGTGCTGTGTCATAATGGCAAATGGGAACCACTTGCACTTTTTTTATTTGGGTTGTACATTTTAAAGGTTTCACTCTGACCAAAAGTCACAAGCACTCTTTTTGTAGTTGACTACATTAAGATGATTTTTTAGATGAGAAGCTCAAAGTTAAGTGATTATATACAATCATAAAACAAGCGCAATCAGAGATGGTAACCTGGACCCTCCTACTGGGTGGACAGACAAACACACACACACGTAGAGGGACAGGGTCATTGCAATACCTGGTCAGTCCCTCCAGGGACCAGGTAATTATAGAAAACAATTTGGTGGTTATCTGCAATGTTAAGCCTCTCTTAGGGTATTACTTAGGGTTAGTGTTAAGTATATGCATAATATTACATGTTGTTACATGTAGATACGCTAAAATAAGGAACCGTGAAATAAAATGTTACCCATGTCTTCAACCATGTGGGGAGAAGTATGTAACCTTGTGTGACAGGCAGTTAATTGCAGGCAACCAAGCCCAACACCATGGTTTAGAAGTAAAAGTGCTTGCAGCGGTGCTTGAAAGTCCTTTGGTTTTAATATGAAGAGGATGAGCTCCTTGACCAAACTGTTTTAACCCACAGGCCTTCTCGTGAGTGGGGTTAAAAATCCTGTGCTTACACAAAAGGCTGGTTTAATTAAAAACCATAAAGGGTACTATTTAAAAACCCAAGGCTCGGTTAGCCTCCTACATCACTGTGTGTGTGTGTGTGTGTGTGTGTGTGTGTGTGTGTGTGCGCGTATGCCATTCTGTTTTTGTGTTAGTGTGTCATTTGAATGGATGTGTTATTTTGTCTGTCAATGTGTGTGCATTTCCTATTTCATGTTATCTTGCATGTGGATTTGTTAGTGTGTGTTATTGCACGTGTGTGTGTGTGTGTGTGTGTGTGTTTGCCAGCAGGGCTTGTTTTCCTTGTCAGCCCAATGTTCCTCCGCAGCGCTGTGGCGTTGCATCTTCTGTGCAAACAGTCTGTCATTATTAGTGTGGGAGTGCACTGCCTGCCACTCACACCCCCCACTACTCCACTCAACCCCTCTCCACTCTACTCCACTCATTTACAGCGCTCAGAGATCTCAGGCATGGCGCCTCAAATCAGGCGTGTGACAGCAGGCTACGTTTAACATTTGCTAGTAAATAGTCATAACAACTTTAAAACGTTCTGATCATTTCAGGTGTAGAATTATTTCTTGCTTTATGTTCTGCATTTATGGTGGCAGTAAGACAGAAGTGGATGTCGCTGATACGAGGGGATATCAAAATGTTTTGAGCCTCCCACAGAAAGACCTAGATAATCAAATTTGTATTGATTTATTTTTCAACATCGTCAATTTCCAACTCCACACACTTGTTCCATCTAGTTTGCCAGGCACTGATACCCAATCAGGAGAACTCAACATCTTGGTCCCCTAACCAGCCCTCCACAGCAGCAGTCAGCTCGTCATCCTCCTCAAATCGCTGGCCCCAAAGGTGTTTGTCTGGGAAAGAGGTGGACGTCGCTGTGGGCTAGGTGTGGAGAATAGAGTGGGTGAGGGAGGAGTTCATAACCACACTCGCGTACAGCTTCCATCGCAACTCATTCTCGGGACCCATCTTGCCCACACCTTGGACATATGGAATATGTCATGAAGCATGCCGTGAATGGATCCATATGAAAGCCCTGAGGCTTCCTCTAACTCATGGAGAGTGATACGGCGATTTTCCATCACCAGTCTGTGCACTGTCTCAATGTTTTCCTCTGTGGTACTGATTAATGGCCGTCCTGACCGGGAGTCATCTTCTAAACTTTCTCTGCCACGCTGGAATTCATTCACCCACTGTTTGATAGCTGCAGAAGCAGAAGGGGAAGACTCTTGATAAACGCAGTCAATCGCTCTTAGGTCTGTTTGGCAGATTGACCCTCCAGTACCAGAAACTTTATCACTGCTCTATACTCAGCTTTGTCCATTTTTGCCAACTGACTGGGCGTATGCCTCTTCCTCGTGGTGTTCTGACTGAACAATAGCAGCCAGCGCAATGATCCCACATGAAATCAGTAGCTAATACAATGGTGTACATCAGATGCAGGTGCATTCTACAATCCGACTGGGAAAAAATGTGGGAGGCTCAAAACTTTTTGATAACCCCTCGTAGCTTTTGGGGGACTGATGGGGCGCCCCCTTCCCAAACTCACACACAAATACACACACACTCGATTGCGTCCACCTTCCACCCCTTCTCTGGCAGAGTGCACCTGGGTCATCGTGTCATGCTGGTTATTCACATTCCATGGTGACCCCACATGACCACCACACTGCCACTGTTTTGAGGCAGTCACAATGTATATGGATAATTTTTTTGGCTATCACTTACACAAATGCTGTTGTTCATAGACTATAATTGTTGGGTACCGTAGAATTGCGATTGTATTGCGATGACATGGTTATCGTGGACAAAGTATTGTCATTGCATCCTCTCCAGAGTCACTTTGTTATTCCTATTCTTACTCGAGTAGGGAATGCATAACTACCTCTATGGAAGCCATCCTTCCCCTGTACCCCAAACCTTTTGTTCGCTGTTCTCAGGGCTGACAGTATTGAGGCACCATGCTTGATTTCAGGCTTGTCGGTGTTTGTCTGTGAGAAGAAATGGATATAGGTCTACTCCAAGAACATTTAGTTGTTAGTTGGTTTATCAAATCTTATGCCAAACAGTTAGCTAGATCGAGTGTAGTAAAAGTTCAGGCTCAGGATTTCTTTTGTACTATCAGTCCTGCGTTCTGCTTCCACCCTCTAACCTTGGGGTGGTCTCTATAGCAACTGTCCCATTACCCCTCATACCTCCCTGCTGTTGCAGCTGACCCGTACCTCATATTTGTCTCCGTGGAAAGTGTCCCACATACCCCTGGTTTGTGTCTCTATGGAAACAGCTGCTGTAGTCGATTTCTGTACCCTGCTGTGAAAAGGTTTTTAAGGTTTCTCATTTTTATGGTAATATGAATACGAAAACCACAAGTCCATAAGTGGAAATTTGTCTTCAGTTTTATTATAAAAAATTCTAACCCTTCAGAGGAAAAAAGTGTTGGAAAGAGCCTGATGGCAATAATTATGCTGAGTCATGTATATTTATTTGCGACAATTTCACACCACAAATTTTAGGCGTTAGGCAATCCATGGAGCAGTTAAAACTTGCAGTGTACCATTAGTGTATTGTCAGGTGTAAGGTGAAAAACAAACCATAGTGAAAATTGTCCCCTGTCACTACATTACATCATAAAAGTTTACAGTTACACTACACCTGTGTCTTGCTTGCAGTGTAAATTTAGCCTCAGGTATAGTCCGTGTATGCATCTCCATGGTAACCATTGCCTTTTGTGTCTGCAGCTAAGAAGCTTCCGAGGAACGACCCACAGGGCGGAGCCGGAACGGTGGGCCGGACTAGAACGGGGGTGGACCTGAACGAGCCTGCCTCCCAGAGTCGCATGGGCCAATGCTGTGGCAGGGGCAATTAACCAATCACAGAAAAGGGGACACAAACTGGTTTAATGAACAGGAAACAGAGACCAGCTACAGGAGATATGTTTGGGTTTTTTTTTTTTTTTTTAATATATATACGTATATGTATTCCGCAAAAGACTTTAGCATTTAAAACTGATCCCAGTTGTAAGAATTATAATGATCATCATAATAAGCTAGAGAAAGGGACTACAGACAGCTTTCACTCCTGCAGCTCTCATCTCAGCTGTTTTATACCTGGCTCTGTAATATTGTGGTATTTAAAGGTTGTCTTTATCATGTCTCCAAGGTATGGTTCTTAAGGGACATTATGAGGATGTGGTGTCTGTTTGTCTGCCTGTCTGTTTGTCTGTCTGGGGTTTTGTTTGGTTTTGTCACTTTTGTTGCTCTGAAGGACCAGAGAGGGATAAGGCAGCGTGGAAGAGGCTTTTACTTAGGTAGGTCTGTGATTGTGGGTCTGTCTGTCAGTGACCTGTGCTTGTTTTAATGGCGTGGGCTTTGGGTTGAGTGGGTGGGGTATGAACTGAGAGAAGACTGCCTCGGGCTGGACTTTATCACGGACTCCGCCAGAGCACCCCCAGCACATACACACACGCCTACACACACACGTACACACACAAAAGTACATATACACACACACACACACACACAGGTACATATGGATACACATACATTTGCACATACATACATACACACATGTACTTATATGCACATAAACACATACATGTACACACAGCAGTCCACATATGTTCACACAAACATGCACAAACACACACATACCCACATATACTGTATAAGTGTACACATACACACAGCCACAGACACAAACATCGTTGCACAAATATCCAGCTTTATGCTTTTCCAATGTGTAAAAAAATGCATTAAAATGGTTCAAAAGTGAAATGTATAAACAAGGAATTGTTTTGTATATTGAACAGATAAATTATGTAAGCCTGTGATCACATTGTGTGTGTGTGTGTGTGTGTGTGTGTGTCTGTAGGAATTATAAAGCACAAAGACCTGAGCTACCTTCTGTATGAATTTTATATATATATATAGTTCATAGAAAACATACAAATACAAAGAATCAATTGTATAACTGGGATAACATAAGATAATATTGTATGTATGTGTGAGTGTGTATGTGTGTAGTAATAATTATAGTAATACAATAATTATACGTAAAAAAAATACGGCGCCTTTCAAAACACCCAAGGTGTGTGTATATATATATGTATATACACACATGCACATACATACAATGTCGTTTTATGTTAACTGCTGTATACCATTGCTGGGTCTAAATCATCCTCCCTAAAGTCAAACATATGTGATGAACAGCATGTGCTGAAAACCAGCACACTCTCTGATTTGCTTATTGAGATTCTTTTCTTCCAGAAGACCAAGCTAATTTTCCCCTCCTTTTATGTCACATTAATAACTTGGGTATAATTATTTCTTTTTAAGGGAAAAGAACAAACTGAGAGAAAAAGCAGAGTGAAATGTGTGTGAGGATGGTGTGGTGTGGTGTGGTGTGGTCTGGTGTGGTGTGGTGTGCGGTGGGAGATGATTGTTTCTGCTCCTCAAGGAAGATTGGCGGAGGCATGCCTGTGTGTGTGTGAGAGTCGGTGTTATCTTTCTCGATAAAAGAACACCTGTGCTGAGAGAATTGGACTTGCAGACAAAAGATGAGAAGACAGAAGAGAGGACAGGGAGAATCGAGGTCAGTATTTACAACATATCGAGTCTTCAAGGTCAAGGTGAAGTTTATTATCCCATCAGGGGATGTTCATGTGGACAACATTACTGTACATGTCTCTCATAAACATAGTGTTTAAAGTGGGTGGCAGAAAAGACAGTAGACATATCACATTACAGACATAACTGAAAAGCAGAGACATATCATAAAAAGGGCAATGGGACAAATAAATAGCTAATATATAACTAAAAGCAGACTTAAAGGAAACCTAAAAGAGTTGCATAGATGTGCAGCATGAGGGGAATTAAAGTGCAACAGATCTACAGTACTTGTGCATTCTGATTGCTGTAGGCACAACTGACTTGTGGTATCATGTACTTCTAATTTTCCTCTGTAGAATCCTGCCTTAGACCTATTGCTTTTTAAAAAATTCAGGAACAGAGGATGTGTTGGATCCTCTAGAATTTGTTCCATCTTTTTTAAAATTGGCTCATTGTACAGCTGGGCTGCGGATAGCTGGTCAGTTCCAATGACCCTACTGGCTAATTTAATTTTGTGCTGTAATTTTTATGTGATCCTGTGTATGCATATCTCCAAATGTGCAAATAAGCCCAAATGATAAAACACTGGAAAAAACCTTCAAGATTAAATCTTAAATGTGGCTACCATCTAGAGTGGCTCCATCACAGAGATTTTGACAGCATCCTGCAATTATATTCC
>CM050210.1:18433719-18446219 GCA_027475355.1 Coilia nasus | reverse complement strand
AATGAATAATCGCTGGACATGGTTCAGTGGATTTCTCTCCCTGTTTGACTCTCTGTCACACACACACACACACACACACACACACACACACACACACACACACACATACACATATATATACTGATAGGTTTTTCTGATGAAATGTCAGGGCTTTGTGTAACTTACTGTATATTACAGATAGAAATTGGCCTCAGTGGCATGAGCAACCTACTCTACCTGCCAAGCAACAGGAGGTGAAAGCTAGGCGGAGAGTAAACAAACAGACAGACAAACAAACAAACAAATACTCTAAAATAACATCAATAATTCCATTCAAAATCATAGGACCTCCTCTCTGCACCGTGTGGTACAGTTCTGTACGGATTTTTCTGAACTTTGACCTGTGGACGGACGGACGGACGGACGGACGGACGGACGGACGGACAGACATACAGGCAGGCAGACAGACAAACAGGTAGATAGATTGATTTTAATGATTTCAACCTAGAAGTTGAATCCTTCCTGTATCTCTTTCTCTCACACAACACTGCCTTTTTTCTGAGGCACAGCCAGATGGGGACCAGCCAGAGAGCAGTGCATTGTGGGATTGTTCGGCTCTGCTTCTCTGGTTCAGAAGAGGACGGGGTTAAAAATGGATGATGCGTTGGGTACACTGCTCTGCTTTAGTGGATCTCTGGGCTTTGTGTGTGTGTATGCGTGTGTGTGTGTGCATGCGCATATGGGTTTGTGTGTGTGAGTGTTTGTGTGTGTATGTATGTGTGTGTGTGTATGTGTGCATGCGCATATGGGTTTGTGTGTGTGAGTGTATGTGTAAGTGCTCCTGTGTGTGTGTGTGTGTGTTCCTGTGTTTGTGTGTGTGAGAGTGTGTGTAAGTGCTCCTGTGTGTGTGTGTGTGTGTGTGTGTGTGTGTGTGTTCCTGTGTTTGTGTGTGTGAGTGTGTGTGTAAGTGCTCCTGTGTGTGTGTGTGTTTCTGTGTGTGTGTTTGTGTGTGTGTGTGTGTGTTTGTGTTTGTGTGTGCTCCTGTGTGTGTGTTCCTGTGTGTGTGTTTGTGTGAGACTGTGTGTGTGTGTGTGTGTGTGTGTGTGTGTGTGTAATTGTGTGTGTGTGCGCGTGTGTGTGTGTGTGCATGAGTCATTCCACAACAGTCTGAGAGATGTGCTTGTCTCTCTCCACCTCCGCTGCACTTCTCTGGTCTTCGTCATCACTCTTTTCATGTACTCTGTCTCCCTCTTTCTTTTCTCTCTCTCTTTCTTTTTTCACCCACTTCTCTCTCTCTCCTGTACACTCCACTCCTCCACTGTATTTACCTCATCATCCTGCTATTTTGGTCTCTCTCTCAGTCTCACCCCCCCCCCCCCTCTCTCTCAGTTCACCATCATCATCATCCTCTCCTCTCTTCACCCCTGTCTTACCTGTCATTGCCCTTTCATTCTCCTATTCATCTCTCTCTTTCTTCCTCTCTCTCTCCATCTCTCTCATTTTCTTGCTCTCTTTCTCTCGCTGCTGTGGTGTTTTAATCCCCTCTTTAATCTCTCTCAGTCAGAACATCACAGAGATTAGGAGAGGAAATGACTCATTTGATGTTGCTGTCCTTACTCTTCCTTTCTCTCGCTTTCTTTCTCCCTCCCTCCCTCCCTCTTGCTCTCTCTTTCTTTCATTCTTTCATTATCTCCTTTCTTTCTTTCTTTCTTTCTTTCTTTCTTTCTTTCTTTCTTTCTTTCTTTCTTTCTTTCTTTCTTTCTTTCTTTCTTTCTTTCTTTCTTATTGTCTGTATTTTGCTTTCTCTGTGCATTTCTCTTCATTTTCTCTCTTTTTCTTTCTCCCTTCCTCTCTCTCTGTCTCTTTTTTGTCTCTCTCTCTCTCTCTCTCCCTCCCTCTCTCTCTTTCTCCCTCTCTCTCTCTCTCTCTCTCTCTCTCTCTGATAAGGGGAGTGGGCTGCTGCGATGGCTGCTGCTGAGGCTGACTATGACTATGATGACTGGGACTGTGTGTGTGTGTGTGTGTGTGTGTGTGTGTGTGTGTGTGTGTGTGTGTGTGTGTGTGTGTGTGTGTGTGTGTGTGTGTGTGTGAGTGTGTGACAGTGTGTGTGTGTGTGTGTGTGTGTGGGTGTGGAGGTGGAGGAGGATGTGTTATGAGAGGACTGGGTATATGGGGTATTTTTAAACTCTCGCTGGGTATTCCCAGGTAAATGAGGTGCTTTCTTTCCGGGCCCTGCCTGTCCCACGGGGTAACTGATACAGGAGAGAGTGCTTCTGCAGAAGGATTATTTGAGGGATGAAGGTTGGAGGAGTGTGGTTAGCTATGATAGAGAGAGAGAGAATAAGGGAGAGGGGGGAAGGGGACAAGTGACCTAGCATTACACTGAGCCAAGAAAGTGTGTGTGTCTATGCATGCTTGCAATCATGTGTGAGAGTGCGCATCTGTATATCGTGCATGCGTGCGTGCGTACCGATGACGTCTAATGACCCACTTCAGAGAGGTCGTACGACCTGAGGCCTTAGACAAGACCAGGGCAATGACCTAGAGAAACACAGAGGTTTGTGAGAACAAATACATGTATTTGGTCATGGACTGTGGTTTAGTGGAAAAAAGGTGGGCCACTTATTAGCGGTGCTGTGGTAAAACACTCAGTGTGGGTAAATTATACATATCTTGTACATAGAAATCACATAGTACATAGTAATCATAGAAAGAGGAACAGCTGCTGTTATGTAATTTAGTGGAAGTGATCCAATTATCGGCATATTGCCTATTATCAGCCACATCTGTTGCTGTTCCACTGAAAATTAGGCTTTTCCCAGTGAAAAAGAAATCATCCCCATGAACATAGACAAATTCAGCTCCCGTAAACCTTTGGGTTGAGTAAGTGAACTTATAAAGTTTATGTTAAACTGATTTAGCATCCAAATCCAAATGTATCATCTATTCTCACGACCTATCCAATAATAGACTTGCTTACGCTAAAATGTGTGTAAACGGTGTTCACATGCATCTACCCTCCACTACATTACTGGTCCTGGATTTTGAAGAGGCAAAGGAAGCAGAAATGTTGCAAAATCCATACAGGTAATGTTCTCAGATGAAATATACTTTTTATCAACATGGTGAGCAACAGCTATAACGAGAAACTTCCCCATAAAATAGTTTCTGCTTGTGCATCACTAGACTGGGAGACCAGAGCAGCTCGTTTAAGTTCAAGCAAACAAACACACACATCACATTTGCAGCAGAGGCATATAGTCATCATCTAGTGAGTGGAGACTGTGTGACTCACCCCTCATTCAGCTTGCTCAGGGCAAAAACGCCTCAGGATGCTCACTGTTTGGTTCGCAATGGCCGCCTCCACCTCCAGTTCTCATATCAGGAGGAGTATTTAAAGCGGCAGTACCGATTTTGTTTTTGTTGTCCAACCCTACTTCCCGAAGGACACACAAATATATATATATATATATATAAACTTAACGTACAGTAAGCTTACAGTAAGCTTAACAACCAACAGCAAAGTACAGGAGGCATTGATTACAGCTTACTAACTTACTTCTTTTGGTGAAATAATTGGTGATGTCAAACTGAGGGAAATGTGCATTCATTTTGAAGAGCGTTAGTGACATTAGTGAAAGGAAAACTGTCTATGATTCAAATTTGTGGCGCAGGCTTTGTGCGTTCATTTCAACCACAGCTGTGGTGGAATGTGTGCGCAGAGCCCGTGCCATAAAATGTTTGTATCAACAGTTTAATAATCTCTTCAAACACTTCAAACTCAATTCAGGTCTATAGTTTGAAATGTTGTTACCTGTATTTTTGTAAAACACTGGTTAGCCAAATCTAGCCTAACATAGGACATCAGTACTTTCTGGCCAGAGTTGTGTCCAGATTACGTAAGTTTCATAAGCCCCTGTATGTCAGGTATGCAACAAATATATTTGGTACTCTATTTCAGTTCTATAATCCAAGATATTAGCACTTAAAATGTGTCCAGTATTTTTGGACCACCCTGTATATATACACGATATGCAATATAGCAGTGTAGTCTACTGTAGTTTATTGTAGATTATAGTGTTGCTGTAGCCTGTTGCTGTGTAACATGGTGGGATCTGATTCCCCAGGGCGAAATGGAGCGGTGGGTTCTGAACACACTTACGTAAGGCGATATTAAGGGCCATTACCCAGTGTCCTCTATTTACTCAAGAGCCACAAGCACGACGTGGCCATGCAAATCGAACAGGTACCAGACTGTCTGCATTAGCATAATGGATGTACATTTTCATCAGGAACCCCATTATATATTATACATTCACATATATGCACTACACAGAGTTTGCAGTCTTGTGCAGTTTTGTAAGTGTGTGTGTGAGAGAGAGAAAGAATGAAATATGTGTGTTATGGAAATTGTGTGTGTGTATGTGCGCATGTTCGCATTCACATTCCGGTGTGTGTGTGTGTTTTGTGTGTTTGCATTTGTGTATGTGTGTATTTGTAAGTGAAATTGTGTGTGTGTGTACATGTGTGTGCATATATCCATCTCAACTCATACCACTCTGTTGCCGTGTCGCAATTCATGAGTATTCATCTTCCACATGCCCTGTGGCAAACATCATGGCCAAGATGGGGGAGAGGCAGCCCACTCACCTCTCTGCTGTGCCTCATGCCTCGTGCCTGATGCCCACTGCCCAAGAAGACTGAAGGCTCTACTGTATACATTTATAAATAAACAAGGCTTCTGGAAACATCTCAGTCACCGGAGCCAGATACACTTACCTCCAGTATTTCCTTACCCTAGTCATGACAGGGGGAGGGATAGAGAGACAGAGAGAGGAGGAGATAGAGAGAAAGAGATAGAGAGAAGGAGGGATGGAAACAGAGAGAAGGAGAGAGGTGAAAGGAAGAGAGAGAAACAGAGAGGGAGAGAGGAAAAGAGGGATGGAGAGAGAAGGAGAGAGGTAAAAGGAGGAAAGAGAGAGGGAGGGAGAGAGAGAGAGAGAGAGAGAGAGAGCGAAGGAGGGGATGAATGCTGCTTTAGTTGCTCCTGCTAGGGCGGGGCAGGGGCTGAATGGAACCTTGTGTGCGTCTCGCTACGGAAAAATACAAACTACACATTTTACTCTCATCCTCAAAGCCGGGCTTGTGTCAGGTGAGAGGGAGAAGGAGGGCATTTTTAAAGCAAACAACTGAGGAGAAGGGCACTCAGAGAGCACCGAAGCCCTGCCAAGGCCTTGTGCCACACAGGGACTTCGTTATTATGAAAGGGAAATTAGATTGGCCAAGCTCCCCCTGCGACTCAGATGGGCTCTGTCAGAATTTCATAGGTTCCTCCTTTGCTCGCGCTTGAACTTGCCTCTGACCAAGAAGTTTCATGGAAACTCCATTGTTGGAGTTTGTTAGTTTTTGTGTAACCCTACAGTACACACAGACAGACAGACAGACAAACAGACGGAGAGACAAACAAACAAACAAACAAACAAACAAACCTTGCTGTAAAATCTAATTCTCCAGATCTCATTGGCGACGGTAGCCACAGGCAGCAGAGCATGACAAGCAGCCTGAGCAGGGAGGCTAAGGAAGCACAAAGCCACAGAGCTTACTTTTCTCTGTCTGTCTGTCTGTCTGTCTGTCTGTCTGTCTGACTGTGTATCTATCTGTCTGACTGTGTATCTATCTGTCTGTCTGTCTTTCTGTCTATCTATCATCTTTTTTTCTATCTTTCTGTCCATCTGTCTGTCTGTCTGCCTGCCTGCCTGCCTTTCTGTCTGTCTGTCTGTGTATCTATCTGTCTGTGTGTCTGTCTGTCTGACTGTGTATCTATCTGTCTGTCTGTCTTTCTGTCTATCTATCATCTTTTTTTCTATTTTTCTGTCCGTCTGTCTGTCTGTCTGCCTGCCTGCCTTTCTGTCTGTCTGTCTGTGTATCTATCTGTCTGTCCAACTGTCTGTCTGTCCACCTGTCCATCCTTCTGGCCAACTGTCCATCTGTCTGCCTGTCTGTCTATATCTATATATCTCCCTCTCTTTCTGTCTCTCTTCGTCTGTCTGCCTGCCTACATGCCCTTCTACCCTTTATTTCCCTCTATCTGTCTTTCTGTCACTCTCTTTCTCTCTCTTTTCCCCTTGTCTCTCACCCTTTCTCTCCCATGTCTGACACTCTCTCTTTCTTTCTCTCTCCCCTCCATCTCTCTCTCTCTCTCTCTATCTCTTTCTCTCTCATTCTCTCTCAAACACAAACTCTCCCTCTCTGTGTGCATCTGGGGCTTGTTTTGCCGTGCATTTCGACAGATATTAGCTGTAATACTTCTTTGCTCTCGTCAGGAGGCGAGGTGATTTGTCTCGCTATGACACAGGCTGCCAGAGCTTCCCTTCTCTTCCCCTGGCAGACCGTTTGGTGCCTCTGCCTCTGCCTCTACCTCTGCCTCTACCTCTGCCTCTACCTCTGCCTCTACCTCTGCCTCCCACACTGCCTCTACCTCTGCCTCTACCTCTGCCTCTGTCTGTCTCTGCCTCTGCCTCTGCCTCCCACACTGCCTCTGCCTCTACCTCTGCCTTTGCCTCTACCTCTACCTCTACCTCTGCCTCTGCCTCCCGCACTGCCTCTACCTCTGCCTCTGTCTCTGTCTGTCTCTGCCTCTGCCTCTACCTCTGCCTTTGCCTTTGCCTCTACCTCTACCTCTGCCTCTGCCTCTGTCTGTCTCTGCCTCTGCCTCTGCCTCCCACACTGCCTCTGCCTCTGTCTGTCTCCCACACTGCCTTGGGATGAGCCCTGAATCCTGCCTGCATCCATGCTGCATTTCCCACCCAACCAGCCAAACAGCCAGCCAGGCAGGTTGGCAGGCAGGCAGGCAGGCAGGTGGGTAGGTAGGCAGGCAATGGACAGGCAGTGCACACACACACTTCCTCTCTCTCTCTCTCTCTCTCTCTCTCTCTCTCTCTCTCTCTCTCTCTCTCTCTCTCTATCTATCTATCTATCTATCTATCTCTCTCTGTTGTATCTCTTACTGTTTTGGGGTAATCCATTGCTTGTAGAGGGAGTACATGCAGGCCATTGAGTCAGAAGTCTGGTACCTGGGCAGGCTGTGGTAAGGATGCGTAAAAGCATGGGTGTTTGACCTGGACTCCTGAATACACACACATGCATACCCATACACACATTCACACACACGCACACATTTTCACTGTCTCTGTCCGTATCTCTCTCTCCCTCTCTTACACACACGCACACACATATACTGTACATCCTGTCCCTGTATCTCTCTCTGTCTTTAAAACACACACAAATACTGTAACTCTTAGTCTCTCTCTCTCTCTCTCTCTCTCTCTCTCTCACACACACACACACACACGCACACTCTCTCTCTCTCTCTCTCTCTCTCTCTCTCTCTCTCTCTGACACACACACACACACACACACCCACACACACACACACACACACACACACACACACACACACTCACACACAATAATTAATTCCCCCCCAGACATACAGATTTACATACACACATTAACACAATATGAAACCTTTGGCTTGACCAATCGAGCGTGAATTTTGAAAGAGAGGGAATGTTCACACAGCAATGAAAAATATCCATCATCAGCACCCACCCACTCATTCACATGCATTCACAGGGGCAACTCACATTAACTCTTTTTTGTTTTGCTTTTTGATTTTTCTTCTGTGAACTGAAAATGGAGTAGTGTATCATAGCATAGCTGTCCGGTGCTGTCCTGTCTTACAGTACGGAAGCGAATTGTGGCCAGCTCTGTCTCGTCACTGACAGTCGGCCATTACTCACACTGCGTGTAGCGCCGGCCCCTAAACTATTTTTTATGAGGTCCCCCTGTCAGGGTGGCACAAAACTTCTAATGGGTGCTTTGTCATCTTTTTTTGGATGAGGGACTCTTTTCACTTTTCTCCTCCATCCCCCATCAATCAACATCCCCTGTGCCTTTTTTGTTTTGTTTTGGAGCCACATTACACCCCTGTCTGTCAAATGAATATGCATCACAAACAAATGCAGGACCGGGGGCTATGATTCTTTGTTTTCATAAAATAAATCAGCCTTGTTTTTTCGCTTTGCTTTGCTTTGTTTTAAGGAAGATGGGGTGAGGCAGAAGTGAAGAGGGTTGACTGAGGGAGAGTTGAGCTGAGGGCAGAGAGTTGTGCTGATGCTTGGCTGCAGTCTCCAGCTTTAAAAAAGCTGCTTGGTCAGACCCAGGGGTTCCAGGTCCTCAGCAGACGAGGTCCAGGTCTGCACCAGAGCTGGGCCAGTGTCGACGTAGTATAGTGATGGATAGTCGGTTTTCATAGGCTGATGCCGTGGCTTGGCCCAACAAATCGCTGCCTGACTAAAAGTCTCAGACAGAGCAAAGTCGAGGAGACGTATTAACCCAGCGGACCAGACTTTTTCACTTCATTTCACTTCTTGTGAAGAGTCTGGCTACTCATCATAGGCATACCTTTACTTTTTGGTGGATGGGTACTTTGTGTGAAGTTTAAAATCATTCCACCTGCCTTCAACCAATCACGACTGATTCGAAACCCGAAAATTTTCTTCAGGCAAGCTGAAGTCTTGACTTGAGTGTTGTAGGGAAATACAAAACTGAGTGGAGGTATGATGGCATTAGTCTAGCTACCAGCTTACAGCTTCTTACCAAACAAAACAAAACTGAAATGCTATGTTTCGTAACATACTGAGTGTTTTCACTGAAGCACTAATCTCCTTTGCATGATGTTTATGCTGCATCAAACTTGCTGGCAGGTGATAAAGCATAGAACGCACAAACAGACAAATTGGGTATTTCTTTCAGATTTAGTTCAAAGAGTACTTTGCTGTAAGCTTTGAGTCACTCATTCAAACTTACCATGAAAGTGAATACTATACTGTGGTGTTTTGGTCTGCAACACTGTTTTTCATGGTCAGACCACTCTTCTTTTATGCATTGGTTTCCACTATAAATAGCCTTACACTCAAAGGCTATTTTACTGTCACAACATATTTATGTTGTGACTTATATTTGTGTTTGAAAGAAAATGGGCTTTTTCTCTTTTCTGTGTGACCTTTTTCAACTTCTGTAATTTCTTTCTTTTAGTCTTTTTCCCCACTCTATTTCATACTCTCTCACGTTCTCTGTCTGTATTTAAGTAACTCCATCAACACAGAGCATTAAAAAGATCCATCTGCAGACAAAATGTGGTGTGCGCCATTATCTTTCCCCCCCCAAAAAGAAAAACACTTCTCTCTTTCATTTCCTCCTCTCTAGCTCTCACTTATAGCTTAATCACGATGCCCTAAAAACGCAATTTCACTCCTGTTCACTCTTCTCTCTATCCATCTTGCTCTCTTTAGCACTCATTCTTCCTCTCTCTCTCTCTCTCTCTCTCTCTCCCTCTCACCCTCTCTCTCTCTCTCTTCTTGCCCTTAAATGATCCATTTGTGGCCTAATTTGTATGGCAGAGAGGTGGATAAAAAAAAAGCACAGTGCCGGCATCACTTCCAGGCTCGTTTCCTTGGCAACCAGGTAAATTGAAGTGGACGGGCAGAGAGTGAGGACGCTTAAAGCTGTGTGTGTGTGTGTGTGTGTGTGTATGTGTGTGTGAGTGTGTGTGTAAGTGCGTGTTGGGGGAAGGTGTGGGCCGAGGCCAGGGGGTTGGGGAGACGAGTCCTCTAATTTTTTATGCGACGGCGTAGGAGTAATAGAGGGTGATTAAGAAGCCCCTGATGGCCACTCTCACACAGAAAAGCATTCCTCAAAACCATCAGGGAGCATCCGACAGGCTTTTAGAGCTGTGCTTTGTGAGGGAGTGTAGTGCAGTGTGTGTGTGTGTATGTGAGTGAGTGAGTGTTTGTGAGACTTACAATACAGATACAATACTTCTGTGTGTGTGTATGAAAGAGACAACTACTGTGGGTGCAATGTGTTTCTGATAAGTGTCAGACATAAACAGATAGCATATGATTGCGGGGTGCGTGTGTGTGTATATGGGTATGTGTGTGAAAGAAGGTGGGACAGAGAGAGTGTGTGTTCATGTGTAAGATACAGATAGATACACTGTTTAAAACAGACAGAAACTGAAAATGAAGATATTGTAGAAAGTGAAGTGTATATGTGTCAGTGTGTCTGTGTAGGTTTTTCTGACAGTGTGTATCAGTCTCTGTGTATATGTTTTTGACAGAGAGAAAGACAGAGCAAAGAAGAAATAAGAAAAAAAAGGTTTAAGAAGAAAGAGATACTAGCACCTTCACTGTGTGCGACCCATCTGTATTATCAGGCAGGCAGATCCACAGCCGGCTGCAGGTGGTCTTTGCTGGCCAGCGCTCTGTGCTATTACACACCCCCCCCCAACCCCCTCTGCAAGTCAGGGATTCTCTCTACTAGTGTTATCTTTCAGGCACCCTCCCTCCCTTTCTCCTTCGGTTCCTCTCTCTTTAGCCTCTCTTTCTTTCCCTCCTTCCCTCTCTGTCTCTTCCTCTCTTTCTTTCTGTTTCTCTACCTTCCTTTCTCATTGTCTCTCTCGGTCTTTCTCTCCCTCTCTATCTTCCTCTTTCTCTCTCTCTCCTTCCCTTTCTCTCTCTCTCTCTCTCTCTCTCTCTACCTCTCTACCTCTCCCTTTTTCCTGCCCTGTCCCCTGGAGATTATTTATAGGGTCTGACTTCTCGTTGGTTGGGCCTGGCGTGCCAGAGGTCTTGTAGGGGAAGGACATAGCTCAAACTCCAAGTATGTTTCCACAGCCTATCCATCAGTGTATTTGGATGACAGGTGGGCCAGCATGTAACCCCCCTCCACCCCTCCCCACTTCCAACTCCCCTCTTCGTCCCACTCCCCAACCCTCACCATGCACCACCATACCACCCCCCCCCCCCTCCCCCTTGGCACTCCCTTCCCCTCGCCACCCCACCCCACGGTCTCCCCGCTCAGCTGCGTGCCCACAAAGTCACCCCCTGGCACAGGCCTTTGAACAGCGCCCAAGTATTTTAATGAGTAGCAGCAGAAGAGGGGACCAAGTTAGCGGGGCTATAAGACCGGGGCGCCTCGGCGTGAGGGGGCCTTGTTTGTGCTCGGGGGGATTGGATGGGTTAAGGAGACAGGAGAATAAGAGGTGAAGGTATGTGGTCAGCATGCACTGTTTACATGCACCCCTCCCCACAACCTCCAGCACAGCCCTTCTCCGCGGAGCATATATATCTCCCTCAAAGTGACAGTTATTTTTGTCTGATGGTGAGGTGACAGGGGCGATGAGCGATGTGTTGTTTCAAACAGCTTCCCCATACATGAGGCATTTGTTCGGCTTGCTCGAGTCAGCCCCCCCACCACTCAGTCAACCCACTCCCCACAGAGAGCCCCCCCCCCCCCCCCCCCAAGGTACACACACAGATACATTATTTGTACAGTGTAAGTACTCTGACAGCATTGCCCCCTCCTTATGTTTCCCGCTGCCGGAGCCGAAAAGGGAAACCAAATCTCGGTTTATAGGTCTATCAAGCCCTAATGAATCAACAGTGTTAGGAACGTTCTTTCAATCAATCACGTTGTCAACACTGCTATATTCTCTTTCTCTGACGAGACTGATATCCTTCCTCCCTTGCTGCTTGTTTGACTGATTGCCCTGCCCAGTGCCCTGCTGTAACAAACTAAAGCTGGTGTCACGTTCTAAATTAGACTGCTCACCCTTGTTGTGGCTTAAGTCAGAATGAAGTTAGCAAGGTGGTCGCTGTAACTGTTCGTTTCCTCGTAGTAGTGATTTTTTTTTTTACCACCGGCATGCTGTAAGAGGGAATTTGACATTTTTCCCCCTCGAGGCACAGAGAGTGAACTGTGGAACAGGGCGCGCGCAGCTGCTGGACGCTCAGTGACAGCGGACCTCACCTCAGTGGCGCGAAAGGTTGCCGGTGTGTGTGAATGCCGTGTATGTACTCCCATGTGACCGCTGTCAGACAGGCAGTTCTGCGGGAATCCCTGAATGCGCATTTCGCAGTGGGACGGGAAAGCGCAAGGTGCTTGTGGCTTCGGCAGAGTCGTGACACGCGAAGATAACTAGCGAGGCATTCGCTTTGACTCCATGTGCTAAGAGAAATGTTCGGAGCAGGTGACCGAGGAGGTCTGAAACGACCAGGAGCAGGTAAGGAGACGAGTTTTCCTTGTTGTTTCCACACGGAACATAAATGGATATATATTATGTATGTATGTGCAGCGTGATGTTGACAAGTTTTGATACAGACAACAGTGACAACACTGACTTACCACACAGTTACAGACACGAGAACAGTCATATGAAACTAGTTTATTTACTACTTTATCCTCGAAAACATTGCTTCGGTTTGTGCTGTTAGAGAGTAACTCGGACAACATGTACTGTAAGCTCTCTTTAAGCGGTGAATTTGAATTTCTGTAAGCCTCTGTGTAAAGGTGAGTTTGAATTTCTGCACATTTGAGTTCATATTTCAGCCTCTCAGCTGCAGTCAGATAAGTGTAGCCCATACTGTACTCGTTTATTATTAACATTGCATGGCAGT
>CM050210.1:18421219-18428719 GCA_027475355.1 Coilia nasus | reverse complement strand
AACTTTGTAAGTGTATACAACATTTATTAATAAAACAGTTTTGACAGGCAGTACCTTGCTGTAGTTTCTCGTTGTTGTCAAGTCAATTGACGAACACGAACCAGCAGGAAGAATAGGACAAGAGGTAGTACAATCGACAATCGACAATGGACTTATATCATGGCGGCGACGAGAAACAACTGCGAACTACTGCATGTAAGAACAGTTTTTTTAATAAACGTGTACATTTACAATATTCTCAGTGCTTTGTTTTGAATGCCAGAGCCTTTGTTGTACTACCGGTGGAGTGTGGAATTTCTTCGAGCTGTTTTAATGGTTTAAAAATAGCGTAGTCGTCATGCTTCGTCTAAGGGCACCTACCACTTCCATTGTTAGCCTTCTGGGACAAACGATAAAAAATAGTTAAACTCTGAATGCAACAGGCTAAATCAATTTTGCTCCTCAGTACACATACCAACTCGGTATGATGTTTTAACATGCCAATTTTCATTTTACACCGAAGTTCTCCTTTAAAATTGGAGTAATGTGGTCAGATGTTTTTGTTGCTGCATTTTGGATCAGTTGAAGCTGTTTGATTGTCTTTTTAGGAAGGCCAGTGAAAAGGCCATTGCAGTAATCAACCCTACTGGAAATAAAGGCATGTACAAGTTTTTCTAGATCTTTATTTGACATAAGACCTCTAAGTTTAGCAATGTTTTTTAGGTGATAGAATGCAGATTTAGTAATTGCTTTCACATGACTGTTGAATGTTAGTTCATTGTCAATAAAGACACCAAGAACAAGTGAACAAAAAATGTAAATGATCATTAAAAAAACAATCTTACGGAACACAGAAACATCCTTTAGAACTTTTAACCTCCCAACATTTCCTTCACACTGGCGTGGCAGTCCAGCCTTAAATGTGAATTTAATCATTAATCATTAGTGTAATCATTAGTAGAACAGAGTTCAAGCATCAGATTTGAGAAGACAAAACAAACAAACAAGCAAACAAACAAATAACAAACAAACAACAATCAGAGAAGAAACAAACAGACTGGTAAACACACAGACTTTGTGTGGATGGGATAGAAATGTGTGGTGGCCATGCTGTGAAGGTCACATGCGGAGCGTGGCGAGATCATCTGGAGCGATGAGATTCCAGGGGATTAGTAACACGTAACGCTTTCCCCTTCTGTTGCCTCTGACGCCCATTGCCACCATTTTTAGCCCAAGCGAATGTGAATGCCCTCATTGATCAATTGCCCCCACACCCACATTACACACACACACACACACACACACACACACACACACACACACACACACACACACACACACACACACACATATGCCTATGCACACACACATGCTCACACACACTCACACACACACCATCACTCTTACTGCTTCTGCTGGAGCAGATGTTATTTTTGCGTTTGGTCCCAAACCCCTACCAGATGCATTTCTCGGACGGACACAAGAACACTGTGTGTTCAAGATGCCGGACCGGTCCAGAAAGGGGGAACTGGAATACTCACATGTATTAAATCAGTGTTTTCTTTTCATTATGTTCCTTAGAGGATAGGAGATACAGCGCTAAGAGACCTTGTCCTGTGTAGTTAGGTGGCTTATAGGCCTGTTGAATGATATCAATACAGATAGAAAGCAGGACATGTGGGACTTCAAGCAAAATCAGCATTGATCTAAAGAAATGGTGTTTTAAAGGATTCAATGAGTCTTTATTGTCCAAATTTTATATGTGCAGAGATTTTAAAATACTGTTCTCTTTTTTCTAGTGTGTGTTGCCCTGTAGGAAACAAATATAGACAAGAATACTAGAAAAGCACTCGGAAAACGCAGACCTCTGCCAAGCAGTTCAACATCCCCCGCCCGTCCTTTTTGTATGTTGGTAATCGGATTTCCCATGTTCATTTTTCGACTTTTTTTTTTTAGGTAACCAATGAAACGATTTTCACCAAAAATGATCACCTCAAGGCAGTGATAATGCCGACATACCGACATACATAACATTTTCAGAAAGATAACATTCATAACTTTTGGAGTTATTTTGTGAACAGACAAACAAACAGATAGACAGACAAACACTCAATCTGTCTCTCCCTCGCTCTTTCTCTCCTCTTTGTCTTTCTACTGCAGTCTGTGTCCTTTCTGCCAGATTAAAAGCCCATCATCAATGAGAGTGTAAGGTCAGCATGCCTTTGGCTTTGATTAAACCCAGATTACAATCTCTTCATTCTGTGACAATCCCACGCCTTAGTGACAAGTGGAAGCACACATGCTTACTTAATCGTATCAGTCGTATACACATTTGTGTGTGTTTCTGTCACACACGCACACACACACACACACACACACACACACACACACACACACACACACACACACACACACACACACACACACACACACACAGCATTTGTAATCCATCTCTGTTTGAAACAACTTTTCTTTTTTGTCCCTTACACACACACACACACCCCTATACACATGGTATATATATCTGTAGTCCATCTCTCTTCGAATAAACTCTTCTTTTTTGTCCCTCAACCGCCCACACTCACAGACACACCGACACGCACACATAACATGCACACACACAACACGCACACACATATATAACACACACACAGTGACAAAACCCCACAGCTACTTCTGCTATTCAGAGAGGGAGACAGAAAGAGTGAGAGAGAGCAAACGGAGAGAAAAAAACTCAATCTTTCTAAAGCACTGCGTGGCGTCGTGAAAATTGCTTTTGGGAGAGATCAATGGAAGTTTGTGTGATGATGGAGCTGGCCAACCATGACGGGCCCATGTGTTTGTACACAAAGGCCCTCACCGCAACCCCCCTCTAACCCCCCACCCCACCTCACACACACACATACACTCACACTCACACTCACTCACACATATACATGCACGCACACATACACATGCACGCAGACATGCACACACACATACACACGCACGCACACATGCACACATACATACAGACGCAAACACACTCACACACACACACACACACACACATACCCTTCTCGTCCTCCACAGTCACCCACAAAAAGCACAAGGACAATCAGAAAGGCTGAGGGCAGAGAAACAATAGTCCACATACCCGTCGGGAATAGACAGGAGAGGGCCGCTAAGGAGACAATCATGGCAGCAGCATGGTGGCTGCATTGTGTTTATCTGTGTGTTTATGTGTGTGTGTGTGTGTGTGTGTGTGTGTGTGTGTGTGTGTGTGTGTGTGTGTGCCTGTGCCTGTGTGTGTGTGTGTGTGTGGACGGATTCCACGGCAGCTCAGAGGTGGGAAGCTGTCACCTTGGAGGATGTCCTCTTGCTCTGAATGAGAGAGAGAGAGAGAGAGAGAGAGAGAGAGAGAGAGAGAGAGAGAGAGAGAGAGAGAGAGAGAGAGAGAGAGAGAGAGAGAGAGAGAGAGAGAGAAGCGAGAGAAAGAAAGCAAGAGAGAGAGAGAGATCAATGCAGAGTTAAAATATGTACTTTCATTTTGAGAAATTTAAGTGGCACACTTATTCTAAAAATTGAATGTACCCTGTAGTAATAGCACATTTAGAAAGCATTGATAAAGTAGTGGGGAAAAGCCATGCAGTGCATGTATAATTCATTAACAGCTTGATGGGAAAAAGAGCAGAACTAAGAGTAAAGCCTGCAGCTTAATTTGACTCAACATAGGAAGCCTCACTTGTTACAGACATGGAACAGACCGACAGATTGTTCACTTTTTCTCTTTCTGTGTGTGGTGGTGCATGGTCATCGTTAGTTGGGTTAGCTAATTTGTGTTAATAATTATGATAATGAATGAGACTCCTTTATACGGTAAATGCCAACCCCTAAACAGCAGATTTTTTTTTAACATTCTATAAAAGAATGTTATGAGTGACTGTTATGAGTGCACCATCTGGGCAATACACTCAATGTTTTAGCAAACATGGTTGTCACACCCTTCCACCCTAGAAATACAAAGTGTAAGTGCGCAAATGCTCCATTTGATACAGATGGGCAGGCTCAGTTAAGGCTCCTCTTCTCCCATTCCTGAGGTTTGTCTTGTTGGCTTTTGTCAGTGCCTGCCTATGGGAGTAAACTGTCTGATCTATGTACAGCCCAACTGTAGCCCAAGCCTTTTGTATTTAAACACAGAAACAATGAATTTAAATTGAAATTGAGTTGAATTGACGTGGTTTTCAGGAATGTCAACTTCTCTTTTTGAATAGCTAGAGCCAAAGCATTTTATTTACTCGTTAGTGTATCTGCTTGTTTACAGAACATTTGTGCTCTGTTTATTTGGACTGTTTTGAGCGTGTTATCAGTGATCATATGCAGGTGCACATAGCGGCCACAGGCGGCCATCTTGTATGTGGCGGTTTGTTTGTAGCTGGTTTGTTTGTTTTTTAAGGCCTTGCTATGACCCTCAGTCAGACCGTAGCTTCCCTTTTTCTAGAAGGCGAAAGAGAGGAAGGGAAAAACAAAGAGAGAGAGAGCGCGGATGAATGCTGAAGTGAAACAGATGTTAAGGAAGGGGTTAGATCAGGACTTTATCCAGCAAAGGCAGAAATGGGTTAGACATGGGTTGGCTGGGTTAGACATGGGTTGGCTGGGTTAGACATGGGTTGGCTGGGTTAGACATGGGGTTGGCTGGGTTAGACATGGGTTGGCTGGGTTAGACATGGGTTGGCTGGGTTAGACATGGGTTGGCTGGGTTAGACACGGGTTGGCTGCTCTTACCTGGTGTTGTCCACTTGTACAAGCACTCGCATACTTGCAGTGTGCATGCATGCATGGATGACTGAACACAAAGAGGTAGGCTGATGTACACACAAACACACACACACACACACACACACACACACACACACACACACACACACACACACACACACACACACACACACACACACACACACACACTCAAACACACACTCAAACACGCACACAAACACACTTACACACTTACACACACACACACACACACATACACACATGCACACACTCACCCACTCACCCACACACACACACACACACACACACACACACACTCGCCCCATGTCTCTTAAAACTGTGTGTCAGATGAGAGCATCTCCTCCCACGCTGTTGTCGGCCGGAGCCAGCTGCTGAGCTGATCACTCTGTGGAAACATTTGTCATTCTTTCAGCCCCCCTCATCGCCCCAAACATCTGATCCACCTTTCGCTCTCTTTTAGTGACACCCCATCCTTTCATCTCTCTCATCCCTCTCTCTCTTCTATCCTTGCTTTGCTGCCCTTCCCTTTCATTCCTACTTTCCATGGCTGCTCATCCCTCTTTTCCTAGAAAGTGCGCTAGTACACGTTTTGGCACGTGCTCCGCACTGCTGCTGATATCGATCTCGCTCTCAGCAGCTTGACTGTAATTACACACACTCTCTCCATGTGCGTGGAGGTGGTGATGAGGGCTCGGTGTGTGTGTGCGCGTGTGTGTGAGTGTGCGTGTGTCAGATTATATTAGCATTGCATATAGTGACATACATACGCACTCTGTGTGACAGTGTGTGCATTCGTCTATATATGTGGCTGTACGTAAAGTGACACTGAGAGTGAGAGATAGAGATAGAGATAGAGAGAGAGAGAGAGAGAGAGAGAGAGAGAGAGAGAGAGAGAGAGTGTGTGTGTGTGTGTGTGTGTGTGTGTGTGTGTGTGTGTGTGTGTGTGTGTGGTGTGCGCGCGCATACTCAGCCTGAGTGCAATTATGTGTGCTGTATAATCAGAGGTAAATACCAGCCCACAGCACATCACCTCAGAGCTGCCAAATGCCCTGTGTCTGCTCATGCAAGCACAGGTGTGTTTGGAGGAGGTGTGTGTGTGTGTGTGTGTGTGTGTGTGTGTGTGTTTGTTGCTGCTTGTGTGTATAAGTGGTGAATGGTGAGGATGGTGAATAGGTAATGAGGCTGGCTATGTATGTGGCTGTTACAAATGGCAGGGCTGTTTCAGGTGAAACGTGAGAATATTCTAATTATACACTGAATACAAATGTAGCTTTTATATACATTCAGTTTAGTTCTTAATAAATAAATATATGTTAGTTAGGCTTTACATGTAAAATTACATAACTAATCCCTGATGAGTCAAAATTAGAGACTGTTTGACTCTAAAAGTGAAAAGGTAGGAGAAAGGTTGGACATACACTAAATGTTCTTCAATCTCTAGATACACAAAGTACACATGTTCATAGTTCTAGAACACATTTACGGTTCACTGCTTCTCAGCCACATCCTGTGTTTACAATTCTAGGGCTGTTCAGCATTCTAGACCACATTCTCTTCTTCTCACAGTTCTGGAACACTCTTTCTTTGTTTTGTTTTCCAGTTTAGTCACTTGTTTTGAGTACAAGCCCATTATCTCAAATAGAGTGGCTTAGATTGGATGCGATGGCCCATTATTAAGCCACAGGGGGTTGGACACTAGTTTTTTTTTTTTTTGCTATGAAAGTACCTAAACACAGCATACACAATAGAATAAGACAGGCCAAAACAGAAATGCTGAAAAAATGAAAACGCGATGAAATAGCACAGAATGAAAACAAACCCCCCCTGAAATTGCTTTGTCATTTCTCATTTTGTTATTTTATTTCGCCGGCCCGTGGAGAGTGACAGTTGGCTGACTCTAGGTCAGATTCACAGAGCGTCAGGCACTAAACACCCCAGATGCCTGCTGGCTGGAAGGCAGGGAACGTCGTGAAGAATATTTTGGTCCCGCTTTGGCACGATACGGACGCGGCAGTGGACGCTGGTGGTGCAGAGGAGGGCCTGAGGGCCGGCTTGTGAATTAAGCCTGTGCGGGGGGAATTAAAGCGTGAACTTGGTCCGGCCAGGCTCAGCAGTCAGTGGCAGGCAGCCTATCAGCATGAGCTGTTGCTGAAACGCTGATAAAGGAAGAATGCCAATGGGGGGGAAATATCAGTTAGGAGGATCAGCTTTTCCAATTATAGCTTGAATAGGGTTTTGTGTGTTTGTGTGTGTGTGTGTGTGTGTGTGTGTGTGTGTGTGTGAGTGAGAGAGAGAGAGAGAGAGAGAGAAATAGAGAGAGAGAGAGAGAGATGGAGAGCGCGAGAGAAAGAGAGAGAAAATTTCCAATAGCAAGGTGTGTGTGTGCAAATGCAATTATGCAAATGTGAATCTGTTGAGATGTGTGTGTAGCATTTGCGAAAGAAACTCTTTCTCTTTTTTTGTCTTAAGCACACACACATAGCCACAGTCTACCACTTTGGGCCTCTGTGTAAATAGGACCTCATACCGTAATAGCAGGAGCCGAGCCCAGTGAGTCCACACAACCAGACCACTATGCACACACACACACACAAACAACCTCCAACTCCATACGTACACACGTATACGCTCACACAAACACAAACAAATACTTACACACACACCCACAGTGACCCTCTGTGCTGCCCCACCTCCAGCCACATCTAGACAGTCTTTTTTAGCTGAGAGCAAACACCCACACCC
>CM050210.1:18408719-18416219 GCA_027475355.1 Coilia nasus | reverse complement strand
CATACACACACACACACACTCTCTCACACATGCATATGCATGCACACACATACAGTACACACACACACACACACACACACACACACACACGCACTCACACACACACACACACACACACACACACACACACACACACACACACACACACACACACACACAGACACATCCACTGTATGTACGCTGTCACTAGATCATCTTTGTGCTTCCTGTAACCACAGCAGTAATAAGGTGACTCGTGAGTGGGATGATAGAGATAGATAAAGAGATGGTGGGAGAGGTAGAGAAAGAGATGAAGAGAGAATGGAGAGAGAGAATGTGAGAGAAAAAAAATAAAAAAATAAATCTGTCTGTCTGTCTGTCTGTCTGTCTGTCTGTCTGTCTGTCTGTCTGTCTGTCTGTCTGTCCCTTTGTCTCCAACACTTTGGCTCTTTTTTGTGTTGGTGTGTCTCGGGAAACAGAAAATATTGTGTTGTTGTTGTTGCTAGTGAAGAGTGTAGCCTTTGATAGCCACACTGTGTCTCAAATGCAGTGAAAAAAGGTGTCAAACAGTGGCCCTCCACTCCACCAGACCAGGGTTAAATGTTAAGGTCTCTGACCCCCTCAAGTCCATATGGATGGCTGCTTGTGCCAAGGTGTTGCCACACTAATAGTTTTCATGCATGGAGGAGGAGGAGGGAGCAGGAGAAACGACAGAAGAAGAGATATGGGAAAGGGGAGAGTAAGTGGTGAAGAGAAGAAAAGAGAAGAGAAGAGAAGAGGAATGCAGAAGGGTAGCAAAGGATATAAAAACAAAAGGAGAAAAGTGAGGAAAAAAGATGAGAAAAAAAAGACATGAGCGCAAAGAAACATCCTATTACAGTTTTTCTCTATCGCTTTGGTACATTTTTCGAATCTTTTTTGCAATTTGCAGAAGATCGAGTGCATTTCTCAAAACAGTTTGGACAAATAGCAAAACACCGTGGATCACCTGCAAAATCCAGTCTCTTGGTCAAAATGCTTAGTTCATCCCTCAAAAGCAAGTTTTTGTGTCAATATACGTGTCAGTGCCATCAGAATGTTTAGTCATTGTGTCACTGTGTACGGATAAGACAGTAAAATTCATTTTTTAGTCATGTTGGCAATTGAATAGTGCACTTCGAAGGGACATTTTGATGTAAAATGTGGTTTAGGTGTGATGACAAGTGTACATTTCACCTCATATAATGTATATGTGTGAGATTGATTGTAAAAGACAAGATTCACATTTACAGAATGACTTCTTTATTGGCAGACATTGACATTGTAGTGCGTAAAGAAAAAAAAGACAGTACTGGACAGAACAAAGGTAAAATACAGTAAGTAAACATAGGTCTAAAATATAAACATAGGTCATGCAGTAATTAAACAAAAAAATATGAACATCTCCCTAAATTCTAAATCCTTATCCTGATCTTCAGCTTCTTAACATTCTCGTCTGTCAGGCCACAAATTTTCACCCACGTGACACCGGCAGCGTGGATAGCATCTTCTGGAGTGCCTAATCCATCCTCTTCCAAATCCTCCACCATGCAGCTTCACCCCTCTTCCTCTCCTTCTCCCTGTTGTTGTCCATTTTCTTGTCCTTCCATTGTCAGACATTGTAACTTTGTATTGTGCTCTGGTTATATACTTTCCAGTAGATTGTTCATGAGATGCTCCCTTGAGCTCATTCAGAAAACTGTTGATCATTGGTTTCTCAACTCTCTTCATTAGAAAACAGTCTAGATTCAAGAAATTTACCAATTTAGATCATATTTACAAATGTTTTATGGAAATGTATAGAAATGTGCTTGACATGTTATGATAGCTTGGTAAATCATTTTGCATGTTAAGACTTATATGATGAACTATAGCCTAAATGTTTTGAGGAGTGAGACTATTTGATAGATTCCCATAACAAAGAATTTTGATTAGCATGAAAAAAGCAATTGATAATGTACGTAAAAACTGAGAATTGTACACAATCCTTTGCATGGATGGACAAAAGCATTTGCAATTTGTTCAATGCAATGAGAAACTGCCTTTTTCATCTGCACAAATGGCATGATGATGTGACAATTGAACAAGAACTTTTGAGAATTTCAATTCTGATGTGAGAAATGTACCAAACCAATTGAGAAAAACTGTAATAAGACACTATCTATGTCATTCAGTTACAATGTGTATGTGTGTGTGTGTGTATGAAGGCCAATGGAGTGTGTGGGCAGGGCAGTATTGGGCTGGGGAGTCCACAGGGTCCCACTCATAAACCTGCATCTAGGCTGAGGTCGCTAGAAAGTCATCTGGCATTCGGACGGAGGTGGGAGCGGTAGGTGTGGTAGCCTCGACCTTGACTGAGTGGTCTCGACCTTGACAGAGCATTCCCGTTTAGGACCCCCTTTGCTATTCTTTGTGGCTTAACAACTAGGCTTCTCCGTCATTTAAAAGCACATGGAAAAACCTTGACGGGCAGTGTGATGGAGTGCCAACGATTAAGAATGTGCTCTGATTGCCCTTCCAACGAGCCACGCTGTTTGGCATTGTGTGCAGACTGCATGTTTGATGCCCTGTAGATCTGAGTTCGAGGCCAGGTGGGGTGAATGTTCTCGCTCTCCGCTACAGCTGTCATATCCGCCCTTAGTGATCATTAGTGATGATGTACTTTTACTATGCGTGGCTTCACTGTACATGTGGCTCTACTGAAACAGTTATCACCCATGGAAACGTTTACTGACAAACATGTATAGAAAAATGATTATCACCTGGTTATCATTGGTGTATCTCTTTTCCGTGAGGTTTGGTAGAGGTGCAGTTATCTCCATTCACCTTGTCTGTTATCTCTTACACTGTCTCGTTTAATTTCACACACAGCCTTCAAATTTAGACCTGTCCTATTTTTTAGATGTGTCAGATGTGTATCTAATATTAGACAGAAAATGGGGTTGGTTGGTTTGTGTGTGTGTGTGTGTGTGACAGAGAGAATAAATGTGTATTTGTGTGTGTGTGTGTGTGTGTGTGTGTGTGTGTGTGTGTGTGAGAGAGAGAGTTAGGGGGGGGTACATGTGTATTTGTGTGTGTGTGTGTGTGTGTGTGTGTGTGTGTGTGTGTGTGTGTGTGTGTGTGTGTGTGTGTGTGTGTGTGTGTGTGAAAGAAAGTGAGAATGTGTGTTTATGTGAGAATGTGTGAGTCTGAAAGAGAGATGGGAGAGAGAGCGAGGGTTAATTGTTGAGGGAGTGTGAGAGAACAAGTGATAGGATGGGTGGGAGAGGAGAATAATTAGCTTGGGGACTCCTGGCGGAGGATGAGAGTGAGCGAGAGAAAAAGAGCAAAAGAATGAGAGAAAAAAGGAGAAAACGAGAGAAAGAGGGGCCCCGGAATCCCCTTGCGAGCCATCTCACTTTTCCCCCTCCACACAGGCATTTCCTCTCACTGTCTGACACCTTCACAGGTGTCTGCCAAGTAGTCGCACGGCTACCAGCTACCAGCTACCGCACAGCTGCTCTCAAAGGCACTACCCACCAGTGACGGCTGATAGTGTTGTAGCTGACAGCCTCTGTGAGTACCGTGGCTGAAAAGTGTGTACTTCATGTTTTGACTTGAGGATCTTGGGGAGATGTTTGTAGCTGGCACTGTATAGAAGGCATATGGATAAGTCTGACAGACTGGCAGGTGCTGTGTAAAAGTGAAGGGTAAAGAATTGCTGTAACAGAAATATAGGTTCAAGATGGGTTCAGTTCCATTCTTCAGTTCTGCGGGATCCCATACAGTTGGAAATTACCATTACAAGCCAACAACAAGAGCCTTGAAGGATTCCTCCAGAAGGTTCTGGAATGTGTCCCCAAGGTTCTTGAATGCTCCGCCCCCTCTTTCTTCAAAGGAACTAGGACAAACCCAGCGGTTTCAATTAACAGATAAGCCACCGTGCCGTACCCTGTTTGGTGGTACCTACCACTGTGACGGTCCACTCGCCACAGCTGTTAGCGCCGGAGCATTTGCCAGATTAATCAGGGATGGAGATGTCTCTCCTCGTGAGTCTTCTTGACTCTCACAGCTGTGCCAGGTGTTTGTGGAAATCCGAGACAGAGAGATTAGAGTGATCAAAGCCCACGCAAATACCCCCCCCCCCCCCTGCCTCCCTTCTTTAAGTGTGTCTTTCTCTCTTTTCATTTCTCTGTGTGTGTTTGTGTGTGTATGTTCACAGCATTCGTGAGTGTGTCTCTCTGTCTCTCCACTCTCACTCACACTCTCTCTTTGTCACTCTCTGTCTCTTTTTATGTTTCTATATGTATATATGTCCATTTCTCTCTCTCTCCTTACTCTTCCTATGTGTGTGACCATAAGTGTGTGTGCATATGTGGGAGAGCACTGGATTAAGAGGCTAACGCTAACAGGCACTAAGTTGTGATGGTTTAATTCCCTCTTTTCTCTTTGTTCTTGCACTTTCGCTGTCCTCTCGCTTTGTTCAGCAAATGCAAGGAAAACGCTGACAGTCCCAGAGGTGAATACACACGCTTTGATCTCCACCAGCTTTCTGCCAGCCTTCCTCAAATATCCCTGTTCCTCTTCTCCCACATTCTCCTGTTTTTTATCTGTCAGGTTGGATCTTAGCATTCATTTATTATTCATTCATTTAATATTCATTCATTTATTCATTCATTCATCCATCTAGCCATTCATGTATTTTCTTTCTTTTTTTCTTTTTCTTTCTTTCTTTCTTTCTTTCTTTCTTTCTTTCTTTCTTTCTTTCTTTCTTTCTTTCTTTCTTTCTTTCTTTCTTTCTTTCTTTCTTTCTTGTTGGCAGCTGAAGTCAGTGATCCACCCCTACCCCCCTGCAGTGTTTGTGTACTGTATGTGTGTGTGTGTGTGTGTGTATTTGCAGGCATGCCTGTGTGTGTGTGTGTGTGTGTGAAGCCCCTTCCCCTTTGTTGTGTTATGTGTGTCTGTGTGGTGAGGGGGAACAGCAGGAAGCAGCAGGTGTTCTGGCAGCCAAGGTGCCCATGAAATGACAGTCATTTAAGGGTGCGCCCATTTGAATACCCCAATAAATTATTGCACCCTCTATAAAAACACCAAAAAATCCTTCTCTGTTTGTCTCTCTCTCTCTCTCTCTCTCTCTTTTTCTTTCTTTCTTTCTTTCTTTCTTTCTTTCTTTCTTTCTTTCTCTCTCTCCACCCCTCTCTCTCTGTCATGTGTCTGTCTTTCTCTTTTTTTGCTCTCTTCCATCACTCTTTCTTTTTCACTCGTTCAATCTCTGTCCCTGTTTGTCTGTGCGTTTGTCACTCTTTTTCTTTCTTGTCCTCTGTCATGTGTCTCTTTCTTTCGCTCTTATTCTGTCCCCCCTTCTTTCTCTTTGTCTGTTTTTAATCCCTCCATCACCTTTGACATACACCCTACTGCCAAAGATTGAAACCCTTGCAGGTGGAAGGCACCTCTTTCTCCTCTCCTCCTGTCTCCACCACCCACTAAAGTACGCTCTAATACAAGCAATTAAACTCATCTCACACAGGATTATGGGTAATTACATGCAAATCCACTTCCTGAAAACCTGGATATCAAGTGGATATGTGAGTCACCAACTGTTTGGAACAAGGCTGTCCAGAAAGAGAGAGAAAGTGAGAGACAGAGAGACTGTCAGAGAGAGAGGGAGAGAGAGAGACAGAGAGAGAGAAGGGGGCGAAAGAGAGAAGAAAAGAGTGAAATTGAAAGTGAAGAGCGGTGACGCTATGGCACTTAGTCTGGGGGCCCCAGCCAGGGGTCAAAGGTCAACGGTGTTAGGAGTGGTTGCCAAGGAGACGGATTGCAACGTATGCTTTGCTCTTATCCCCGATACAGAATCCCACTTACCTCCAAGAGACAAAGACACTTTATCCCACGTAAATGGACCAATTTGTCCAACAGGCAAGAAGTCACGCTGCAGACTCCTGCGGCTTAATTATTTACATGCCAGTGCGATGAGATTTGATGTCTGCAGCTCTTGTGGCAAGCAGATGTGTCCAAAGTCAGAATTTACAAAACAAAAATACAACATGTACTTGAGCCATGCTGAATACTCACAGCTTGACTATACCAATAGAAAACATAGAAAACACTTAGAAGGTTTGGTGAAAGCAGCTGTTTGGTGCGTCATGGCGTATTTGTTAATTCCACCAGCTGCTGGTCAGCTGGCAGTCCCAGTGACGGTTTAGAGCTGACGCACAATGTTTCACACTTTGACAGCCAGAACTGATTCTTGGTCCATCCATCCAGAGGTCATCCATCATCATCTGCTGATCAAGAACTGACCTGTTTGGCTCCTCTGGGCGCAGAAGCGGTTGCAGAGCGTTTTTTCTAATGGCCACAGTGCTTTCGACTGTTACTCTATGTTTTGTAAGTCGCTTTGGATTAAAGCGTCTGCTAAGTGTATTGTAATGTTACATTATGGCCCTGTCAAATAGAATTCTGCTTTCTGATTGCCTGGCGGGGTATGCATTAATTTTGTCAAACCATCCAACTATGGGAAGTAGTTCTAAAATTCTGGCAAGTTTAAACACCGTTCCATATCAATGCACAATAGAATGGTAACTATAACAACCAATTTAATGGTGGCTTTTCTGCTCTACTTTTTACCGACAGGTTGCATTAAGCAACAGACAATGATTTCTAACTGCAAAAAAATTATAGAATAATTTAAATTTTCCGATATAATGTGTTAAATGTTTAGTAAATGTAAACAGGATAACAGCCTTCGAGGCGTGCATACGACGGAATTTTAACTCTTCGCGTTGGGTATTCGCCTCCGTCAGCGTTGATTAATTCTGTCAAATGCATGCCTTGGCGGCTGTTACCCCTTACATGTACACTCTGCAGCTGCTTTTGCACCTGGTGTAGCCACAGAGTTAAAATCATTGAAGTCTGGGGCAGGACTTGTCGTAACTATTTAGCGTAGCTATTTAGCCAGATATAAAATTTTAGCATCAATGCAATGTGATAGCTAGCTGCTCCAGACTAAGTCAGCTTCAAAAACGTTAGCACCTGCCTCAGACCAGCAACGAGTTCACGTTAGTTGAAAATGAGCTCAATACCTCCCTTGCAAAAATGACGTTTTTATAGCTTTGGGATATCTGGCAGTATGAGGCACAAATAATGTCTGTACAGATTGATCTGGCGTAAAAAGTGACGACTTGCATGGCATTTCTATTACAAAAACACAGTAGCCCTCTGTATTGTCAATCCTTGGTAATAAATTAAGACATCAAATTCACAAAATGCAGTTTAGCCAAAACTAATTATGCATGTACCAAAAAGTGCATCTTCATCGGGGCATGTAATCAGCCCACGAGATTGCAAATATCTAAAGTAACCATATTTCACTACCCAGAAACTGAAAGTACAGACCCTGAATGAATACATGCACTGTGTTTATCCCTTTGCAATCTGTGCAGTCTGTAACACACAGTTACCTACTGGGTCATGATTAATACCCTCACCTCCTTCATATGCCTTGATGATAAGCTAGAAGATTTG
>CM050210.1:18393719-18403719 GCA_027475355.1 Coilia nasus | reverse complement strand
AATTTAATTATAATATTGTTCTGATGAACTTTTCTTGAGCATGCATAGTAACATAGCATGCATATTAATGCAAAAACCTGTGATATAGCGGGACCGCGAAAAGGTGAACTACAGTAGGGGATCACTGTATATTAAACTAGCATACATCCCATCCTTAATCCATCCTATGCAATTCAATGGTCACCTTGCCTTATAGTGTGAAGACACCCAAATTGTGTGTAGTTTAAACAACAACGCATGAAACAAAACCTGAACTGTCATTCACTGGGAGAAAACACCCAGTGTATGATACATGAAAGGAGTCTGTATTCTCTTTAAATTGGAGCAAGAACTGCAGTGCATTGCAAGAAGAATAGCCCAGTGTGAATAACGAGGGTTAATTTCATGGAACAGCCGGCCTTCTTCTGTGTTGAAAAGAAATGTCACATTTTCAGCAAAATGACATAATGGGTCTTTCTCTGCTATATGGCCTGTGTGTAACTCTATGTGTGAGATTGTGTGTTACTGAGGCTGTATGTTGTGTATGCGAAACTGCATTTATATGGGCCTATGTCTACTTATGCCTGTGGATTTGTGTGTGTGTGTGTGTGTGTCTGTGTGTGCTCGCGTGTCTTTGTGCATGCGTGTGTACTGCATTTTGAATGCATGTGTGTATGTATCCCTGTGTGCATGTAATTGTACATTTGTACATTGCTGTATGTCTGTGAGCAACGTTGTGTACTTATGCATCAGTCCGGGCTTGTGTGTGTTTGTGTGTGTCTGTGTGTGTGCGTGTATGTGTTCTACATTTCAAATGTAACTGTGTATCTGTCTCCGTGTGTGTGTGTGTGTGTGTGTAGGTGCATATGGGGAGGGGGGGGTGGTAAAATTGTGTGTGTGCATGTGTAGGTTGGAGTGTGTGTGTGTGTGCACGTGTCTGGTCTGTGTGTGTGTGCGTGCATGTGTGTTCGAGTGTGTGTGTGGTGTGTTCGTGCTGAACAGATGATTGCTCTGAAAAGCAGACATTTCCATCTCAATGCGCTCAGAGCTCTGGCTGCAGGGGCTATTTTGTGCAATTATTCCAGCATGTGGCATCCACTGTGTACAGGGCTGCAAAACAAAATCAACAGGAAAAGCCTTCTCCTCCTTCTCCTGCTCTCCTCCTTCTCCTCCTTCTCCTCCTTCTCCTGCTCTCCTCTTTCTCCTGCTCTTCTCTTTCTCCTTCTCCTGCTCTCCTCTCCTCTCCTCTCTTTTCTTCTCTCCACTCCTCTCCTCTCCTCTCCTCTCCTCTCCTCTCCTCTCCTCTCCTCTCTTTTCTTCTCACCTCCTCCTCTCCTCTCCTCTCCTCTCCTCTCCTCTCCTCTCCTCTCTTTTCTTCTCCTCTCCTCTCCTCTCCTCTCTTCGCACCTCCTCCTCTCCTCTTCTCTCCTCTTCTCTCCTCTCCTCTCTTCTCACCTCCTCCTCTCCTCTCCTCTCCTCTCCTCTCCTCTCCTCTCCTCTCCTCTCCTCTCCTCTCCTCTCCATTGTCGCTATTTAGGCTGCCTCTCGCAATTATTTACTGTGGCCATATGCATAAGGACTGTTACTATAATACATAACAGTTACATAATAAACCATTAAAACATCAGACCTTATATATCAAAAATGTATTTTATTTCTGTGTTTATGGCAGACACAATTATTCTGTTAATGAAGACAGTTATTTTACATATTGTATATATACACCGTATGGATTTTACAGACATTCTTCCTAGGGGTCTCCTGAACATCTTTTATTCTTCTCTACTATCCTCCTGCCTCTCATTCTCCATTTTATTGTGTCCAACTCCTGTCCATCTTGTCTGCCTATGTGAGTGAGTGAGTGAGTGAGTGAGTGAGTGAGTGTGCGTGTGTGTGTGTCTGTGTGTGTGTGTGTGTGTGTGTGTGTGTGTGTGTGTGTGTGTGTGTGTGCGTGTGTGTGTGTGGTGTGTGCGTGGACAGCTCCAGATGGTCAATAGTCTAACAGATGCACTGTGCTGCCCTCCGCTTGTAGTTAGGGAAGCAAACTCTCTCTCTCTCTCTTTCTCTCTCTCTTTCTCTCTCTCTCACATGCACGCACACACACACACACACACGCACACACACACACACACACTTCACTCTTCCACACACACACACACACACACACACACATTTTCACAGTTTGTCCTCTGCCTGTGGTTTTAGAGGCACAGTTAAAGAAACAAACTCCTCATGGCCTCACTTATTCACCGACCAACTCCCTCTTCCTCTTCCTGTTTGTTTTTCTTTTTTTTCCTCTCACTCACCCATGCCATCCCTCTCTTTTCCACAGTCTGCCCCATGCCATCCCTCGCTTTTCCACAGTCTGCCCCATGGCCTGTGGTTAAAGTGGCATACTTAGAAGAGGAAATTATTCTTGGCCTCTCCCTCTCTTTCTCTCTCTCTCTTTCTTTCTTTCGCTCTCTCTCTCTCGCTCTCTCTCTCTTTTACTTGTCCTCTCATGTGTTTTCCATCTCTCTCTCGTTCTTCCTGCCTATGTTTCATGTTCTGCCTTCATCTTTCCTGTGGTCATTGTTTTACTATTTTGTTGTTGTTGCTGCTCCAGTTGTTGTTATTCTTCTTCCAACCATATTTTCTTTTCCGGTCTTGTCTTTGGCAGTGTTTTGGTACGTTGGTACAGTAGGTTTGGGTGGGTGAGTGAGTGACTAAAGTGAGCAAACTAGTGATCGAATGATTTAATGAGTGAGTGAATGAACGAGTCAGTTAGTGAATAGGTGAATGAGTGAGTGAATCAGTAAGCAAATGAATGAGTGAGTGAGTTAGTGAGTGAGCGAATGAACGAGTGAGATAGTGAGCGAGCAAATGATGTAAGTGAATTAGTGAATGAGTAAATGAGTGTGTGAGTAAATGGGTAAGTGTGAGTGAGTGAGCAAATGAGAGTGCTTGTAAGGGAGTAAGTAAATGAGTAAGTAAGGGAGTGAGTGAATGAATGAGTGAGTGAGTCAATGAGCAAATGAGTGTGTGTAAGTAAGTGAGTGAATGAGTGAGTAAGGGAGTGAATGAATGATTCAGTAAATAAGTGAATGAGTGAGTGAGTGTCCCCGGTTTTCCACTGTGGTTTCCTGCTGGCCCAAGAGGACATGGACGGAATGCAGCACCCTGACGTCGTCATGGAGAGCAGCTCAAGTGGCCGGGATGCAGCTGCTCTCTTCAGACACAGCCGAAGGAGAGAGAGAGAGAGAGATAGACAGAGACAGAGACAGAGACAGAGAGAGAGAGGGAGAGAGGGCTTAAGCAGGCTTGCGTGATGTGTATTCACGGGGGCTCTCAGGGATCATTTACTCCAAACTAGTTACATTTTTTAATTAGATTTTATGTTCATTTGTTGATTTAGTTAATGAATTGAATCAAGTAAGTTCTGCGTAAGTGACTGCATTAGAGGTGACGTTCCACTTGTGGTAATATGGAGACACTGCCAATGGTCCGTTTACTGTTTTTCCTGACTCATACTTTTACTCTTAGTTGTAGCGGTTTATGAAATAGAAAATATATAGATGTATTTTTTTCTTTAAATATGTTTTCATATCTTTGATCTGAAACAACAGTACACTACAGACAAAAACACTGATAAATGTGAGTAGTGTAAAACTAATTGATTCTACTTGTGTGAAACATATAATTAGCGTAATATTTTACAAAACATTAACATACATAACAGGAAATTTACATTTTGTAGTATGAGAGTATACTGAAAGTAGTCATTACTATTTATAATAATGTCATAAATGAAGTCATACACGAGGCATAGTTGTTGAACCCCTTTTTAAAGGTTTAGTACTTGCTCTTTTTGAAATACGATAGGTCACTCCGAGTTGCATAGGCATGCAGCACGTGAAAATACCTCGATTGCCTCCAGTCAATGAAAGAAAGTAGGCGGAAAAACAAGCGAATAAGAAAAAGGCTAACAGAGTGACGATAGTTTGTTAAATAGAAAAAGCAATGGCACAGTTGTGATTATCGGAGGAGTTTCGTTGCAGCACACATTCACTTAGCGTAATATAGGTAAGTATGTGTTTTGTTTAGAACGTTTAAATCTTCTATTTGGTGTGCTTTGACCAAATAGGCTTTGAATGATTGTAGCCTGTGACTAGCATAGCCGAGAACCAGCCGAGAGTCATTCTTCCCGCTTCATCTCCTCCACCAAACTATAACAGCCTGTAACAGGAGCACTACAGCATTTTTACACCAAAACCAACTCACTGGGCATTCATTAATACTAGAGACCACCACAAAGTTAACGAAAAAACGATGCAATTAGACATTTAATAACAGCTTATTGAACATATTTGCCAGGGAAATGTAGGCAGGAAGGTGTTGAAGGCCTCAGACTAGTGAGACCAATCCAGTAAAGCAACTCAAACCGGCTTTGCTGCATAATTGAGCCCAAAATATAGAGGTCAGGTAGTAGGAGGACTTTGTAATTGACAGCTGGGTCAGAGGTCAGAGTTCATGTGGGAAAGGTCATCTGCCCTCAGGGTACTGGCCCTGAACTTGACAGTTCTCCTGTCTTAAATGCACCACTCACACAGACTGCTGTTTTCACTCCAAATAATTCTGTCTGGTGAGTCATCGTGTTTTATGTGGCAGACTCGTCGTGACGTCGTGACTGTTTTGGATGAAAACATTTTTTAATATCATACCTTTGTCTCGATAACGTGTTGCATATTTGCTCAGGACGATCTGCGCTTTTCACGCATTCGGCGCGAGCAAAGTAATTATTTAAAATTATGGCGATGTAAATGGCTCCTTCAAAAGATGTGAATTCCATATTTTTCTTCATCTTTTTGCGGTGATTATCAGCAGTCCAAAATGATGACAGAGTGAAATGGGTTTTAAAAGGCTCTTTACAGACTTCTGCTGTTTTTTCTTTCTCTGTCATTATCTTACTCTTTTCTCCACCTCCACCTCTTTTTTCTCTCTTTTTCTTTCTCTCTCTCTCTCTGCCTCTGTTTCTGTCTTTGCTTAATGTTCCTGCCTCTGTGGTTTTTTTGTAATCTCCCTCTACCTTGCGCTTTGATTCCTCTCTGCATAATTGGCTTCATTTATATATGTGTGCTTCTGCCCTGCTGCCCCTAGCACAATCTGTCTCTCTCTTCTCGTCTCTCTCTCTCTCTCTCTCTCTCTCTCGCTTTCTGTTTCAGTCTGACTGTTTCTCTTTCGACAATCACTCACTCTTGCTGTCTGTCTCTCTTCCCTAAACTTCTTTCCTTCTCTTTGTCTTGTTCTTATTCAAGTGCACACACACTCACGTACGCACAGACACACACACACACACACACACATACACACCTTCTCTTTTTACCTATTTGACAGTCAATCTATCATAATCATGTTCCTCATAGCACTCTCTGGATCTCCCCATTCTTACACACACACACACACACACACACACACACACACACACACACACACACACGCACACACACACACACACATACACACACACACTTGCAGTATCTCCTGTGCCTGTTCACTCTCTTTGTCATCTGTTATCTCCTTCTCTGTTATCCTTTTTTGTCAGTCCCTTATTCTGGCTCCAACCCCCCCCTCCATCTCACTCTCTCTCTCTCTTCCCCCTCCCTCCATTTCTCTCTCTCTCTCTCCCTCTCTCTCTCTCTCTTCTCTGTCCTCTTTGCTCCCCCCTCTCTCTCTCTCCCTCCCTGTCTCTTTCTATCTCTACCTGCTCCCCCCTTCCTCCCTCCCTCCCTTCTCTCTCCTGAACTCTCTCTCTCCCTCTTCCTCTCCCTCTCCCTCTCTCCCCCTCCCCTCTCCTGTACTAGGTCTCTCTTCATCTCTCTCCTCCTGCCTCTACAGTATTTTCCAAGCGGGGGCTGTGGAAGCGGACCAAGTGCTTTTTAGATAATGAGGTGGCACCTGTGTCTTGTCGCTTTGCATGTCGCCCCATCACGCCGGCTCTCAGGAATACCACCACCTACAGCCAGCCCCCCGAGCCACTCGCAACCCACCCTAGAGCCACTCGCAGCCCACCACTGCACACACTCAGCAAGGGGTCTGCCAGAGTGGCCCCGTGCCTATCAGTGTGGGGGGTGGATAGGTGGGGTGGTGGTGGGGAACTTGAAGCCATGTAGCCCCCCTTCAGTGGACATCTTGTTCTCTTTGTCTCTTTGCCACAGTGACAGCATCTAAGCGTCGGCTGTGCCACCCACCGGCCCACCACTCACCCACTCGCCCGCTTCGCTCTCCAGATTTCACAGCATCATCATCTGCCTGCCTACCCCTTTGTGTATGTGTGTGTGTGTGTGTGTGTGTGTGTGTGTGTGTGTTGTACAGTGTCTTTCTGCTACAGTAGCGCCTGTCATTTCTAATATATGACTATGACTATGACCACTTTTGCTGCTGTGCGTACTCTGCACTTTATTTGTTCATCTATATCTTGTTACTATAAATTTCTCTTTAGGCTTGTATATATTTGTTTTATATTCTTATTTGTATGTGTTGCTGTACATTCAGAACCTATATTCTATTCTACTTAACTATTCTTATATACTGCTTCCTACTCTGTGCATCTGTTGACTGCCTCGAACGACATCTCACTATACTTTGCATAGTGACAGTAAAAACTTCTGATCTACTCTCTACTCTGTATGCCGTGCCTTTTAGTTTATCTGTCTATATTTCAGGTTCATTTGATGTTGAACTTTTAAAATGGTTTCCTCCATCTTTGTGCCTGGATTCCTTTTGATTCATTTTTTAATAAGGCTGCAGGAGTTTAGGGAAGCATCCAGCTGCTCTTGCTCTGACAGATTTTGAAATTGTGATCTGAATTTTCTCTGTAACTTTCAGAAGCCAAGCTTCGGTTCAGTGTTTTAATGTTTACATTTAGTTTGGCTGCTGCTGATTAGTGAACATGCCATGGACTAGTACATGACAAAAACAGCACCCTCTTCTAAAGGTGAGCTGCACATTCTGTTACACAGTAAGGTCAACATGAGGATCAAAATCACAGATGTGACAAGATTAGTCATCGAGGCAGAGTTACGCGCTACATGATTAATTGCAGTCTTTGCTGTTAACTAACAGCTTTTGTTTACATTGTGATTTCGACTGTGATCAAAAATCGACTAACTGTGCAGCCCTAATTGTTTTTAAGGCAATCTTTATACTTATAATGTTTCAACCTGTAATGTTCATCAACTTGTAACTGGACAAAAGGCACTTCTGAATTCACTTTGCCGCTGTCCATGGGCTATAAACACACTAAGTAAGTTCGAAGGAGCGGGCTGTCTCTCTGTAGTTTGAATGAGAGACAATTCCGCTTCCAACCTGTAGGGCAACCGAAGATGAAAACTACTTAGGGTTGCTTTACTGTAAGCAACAGTGTTTTTACTGTAATCTGTGTTTCTTCTGTTTCTTGTCCTTACTCAAGAGCACTCTTACAGTAGTTTCACCAGACTAGTTTTACTGAGTTTGCCTATCTGCCTTACCCTTTCTCCGGTTGGTTACCTTACACGGTTATTATCTTTTTTTGTTTTTGTTTTTCTCTTCATAACTGCTCCAGTCGACGTCTTTGTTCACTGTGTTTTTGTACAGTAGATTTTGGCAGTCTGTGTAAACCTTTTTGTCTCTATCTCTCTCTCTTTCTGTCATTGTGTGGAGGTTTCACAACACCTGTGTGTTATTTTTTCTCTCTTTCCTTGTTTTCCTTTTTAATTGACTAAAAGGATGTTTTGTTTATTTAGTCTGTCTGTCTGTTTTCTGTTTGTTTGTTTGTCTGTCTATCTGTCTGTCTGTCTGTCTGTCTGTCTGTCTGTCTGTGAGCTTTTACAGATAGACACAGGGAGCGACTCAATTTTCACTCAATGAAACACTCAGGTGCTGTTAATGAAAGAAGTGGTGCCAGGGGAAGCCAGGGAAAAGGGGGGACCCATTAAATGTTGGATAGAGTCCAACCCACACAGTAGATACAGAAATGATGAACTGTTGTAACATGACATGAACGTCAATCACTTTTATTAACATTGTGAGAGAAAGCATTCGGTCCCAGTGAAGGCCTTTGCTCTTCTCTTCTCTTCTCTTCTCTTCTCTTCTCTTCTCTTCTCTTCTCTTCTCTTCTCTTCTCTTCTCTTCTCTTCTCTTCTCTTCTCTTCTCTTCTCTTCTCTTTTCTTCCCTTCTCTTCTCTTCTCTTCTCTTCTCTTCTCTTCTCTTCTCTTCTCTTCTCTTCTCTTCCATCACTTCTTCTCCATCCCCTTCCTTGGCCTGGCTCGGTAGTTCAGTGTCTGTGTCATCACTGGCATCACAGGCACACACTGTGAAGTACCTTGCCTCTCTCTCACTGTCGTCCACTCTGTCTGTCTGTCTGTCTTTCTCTCTCTCTATCTCTTTCTCTCTCTGTCTCTCTCTCTTTTTGTCTCTCTGTATCTCTCTGTCTTTTCCTCCCTCTCCTTTTATTTCTTACATTTGTGAGTGTCTGTATCTCTGTCTCTGTCTCTGTCTCTCTCTCTGTCTCTGTCTCTGTCTCTGTCTCTCTCTCTCTCTCTCTCTCTCTCTCTCTCTCTCTCTCTCTCTCTGTCTCTGTCTCTGTCTCTCTCTCTTTTTCTCCCTTACATTTGTGTGTGTGTGCAGACTGTAATTTCCCACTACTACTGTTTCCACCTCCCTCACCGCTCGCTCCCTCACCCCCCCCCCACACAAATCAGTCTCTTAGCCTGGGGGACGAATTCTGTTACCCCCTGGGAGGACTTGTCTTCTCAGCACACTGCTCCCTTTGCACGTTGGCGAGTTTGCAGCCCTCAAGTAATGATCCCCCTCCCGTCCCTCCTCCACTTCCTCCTCCTCCTCCTCCTCCTCCTCCTCTTTCAGCTCCCCCTTCCATGCCCCCACCCCGGCACCCCCGCTCGCCTCTCCTCTCCTCTCCGACAAGCCTGGCGTGGTGTCATAGCGGGCCTCTACTCCCAAGTGGACAATGCTATAGGTCAGAGTTTTCACAGAGTTCACAGGTTAAACGAGGGCAATGGTGACTCTGTCTTCTATCTGTGTGTGTGTGTGTGTGTGCGGGGGTGTGCGCATGTGGGTGTGTCTGTGTGTGCGGGTGTGTGTGTGTGTATTCTTCCATACAGTTTATCATTCTCCCAGACACACACCTCAAGGTGTAAATCCACCAGACACTGTTAGCCTTTGATTAATGAGGAAGTTATGTAGTGACAGGCAAAAGATATACAGTGATACTGTGTATGTTTGTGTGTGTGTGTGTGTGTGTGTTTATGCATGTGTGTGTGTGCGTGCATGGTAAGTATTGTTTGCGTTCATTTGTGCTTACAAATGTATGTGTGTTTGTGTGTAAGTATGTCTGACTGTGTGTGTGTCTGTGTGTGCGTGTGTGTGACTTAATGTTTGTCATTAAGAGCTATTTTGTTAGAAGACTAACTGGACAGCTGCTGCTACCACTTCATCAATCATGCACTTGAACTTGAACTGCATGTGTCTGTACGCAAGTGTACTACGGTGTGTGTGTGTGTGTGTGTGTGTGTGTGTGTGTGTGTGTGTGTGTGTGTGTGTGTGTGTGTGTGTGTGTGTGTGTGTGTGTGTGTGTGTGCGCACATACACGCAAGTGTATTTTTGTGTGTCCTGGCAAGTGCATTTCTATGTGTATGTGTGTGTATTTCTCTGTGTGTGTGTGTGTGTGTGTGGTTCAAGGCCTTTTCTTAAAGGTGGTGTTTATGGGAACTTCCTTGTGTGCCAGAGTTATTTACACTCAGCGTCCTTTAATCAGCTACACCATCCCCACCCCCACCCCCACCCCCAACCCCCACCCTCCAGACTCCCAGACTCGCCGTGGAAACCAATACTCAGCCAGCCCATAAACAAGTCAGCTCTTCAGTCTCTATTTCTCTCTCTCTCTGTCTCTCTCTCTCTCCCTCTCTCTCTCTCCCTCTCTCTCTCTCTTTCTCTCTCCCTCTCTCTCTTTCTCTCTCCCTCTCTCTCTCATTCTCTCTCCCCCTC
>CM050210.1:18386219-18388719 GCA_027475355.1 Coilia nasus | reverse complement strand
CCTCTCCCTCTCTCTCTCTGACTCTCTCTCTGTCTCTCTCTCTCTCTCTCTCTCTCTCTCTCCCTCTCCCTCTCTCTCTCTGACTCTCTCTCTGTCTCTCTCTCTCTCTCTCTCTCTCACTCTCACTGTCTTTCTTTCCTCTCACCCCCCCCCCCCCCACCTTTTTGCCTTTTTTGTCTTTGAAACACACAACGAATAATTTATTCTTTGAATGATTTGATAAGGCTGTTACCTCTCTATATTATTCTAAACCACATTTATAGATTAAATTCATACTGAGTACACACACACACAGTCACACACACACACACAGTGTTTACATTATCGCTGTAGGATAGTGATTGAGCCGCTGAACTAAAGCTGGTTTTTGCTTTCATAGCTCCCAGATTGCCTGTTCATCTTTCACAAATAGCAAATTAGCCCCTGACAGACATGGTTAAATCAGAAGTGCAGGCGTACCATGGTACCGAGAGCGAGCCGCCACCCCAGCCTTTGATTTGCACGGGGCTGGTGCACGAGCCTGTGCGTCTAGCAGCCCCAGCCATTTCTGTACAGACGCTGAATCGCAGTATGTAATTTCCTAGACACACATGCACGCATGTGGGCCTAAACATAACGGGCAGAATTTAGGATGTACACACAAAACATTTGTGTACACACACACATGCGCACACACAGACCAGCACTCAAAAAACAATGATGGTCTATATATAATTTTCAGACATAAAAAACTCACACTGACTCGCACCCTACACACTCACACATGCTACCCACCCACACATTCAGACACACACACACACATACACATACACATACACATACACATACAAATACACACTCACATACACATACTCACTTATATAAACATTCCCAACTTTCTCTCTATTTATGTCCCTTCCATATATTGCTTAGGAGAGGGCGTGTTACCCACTTCCATCCCTGAGCCAGTCAATTCTGAGCACTGTACAATGTACATGGCTTCATGTTTTTGTACATGGCTTCATGGCTTCATAAGTGTGTGTGTTTTTCAGAGTGTGTTTGTGTGCATGTTGACTAGCAAGTGGCTAGGCTACAGTCAGCAGAGAGTCGACAAGCAATGATCCTGACTGGGGTTGCCAGGTGTGTGTGTGTGTGTGGTGGGGGTAGGGGGGTTGGGGTTCCGACAGGCAGGGCTGGTCTATCTCACACGCCACTGTGCAAAGGTGAATTAATCATCTAATTTGGTGCTTAGGTCCGTAATTAATTTGTGTCGAGCAAAAGGGGCTGTCGGGCCACAGAGCTCTGCTGAGCTCTACTGTAAAAAAACGCCCTACGGTCTACACAGCCTAATCCGACCGGAGGACGCCATCACTGTCATAAAACACAAATACAAGCACTGTGTGTGTGTGTGGACACGAACGTGTGTGTGTGTGTGTGTGTGTGTGTGTGTGTGGGTGTGTCTAAATGACAGAGAGACAAGGTCAGTCAGACTGTGAGAATATTTTGTGTGTGTGTGTGTGTGTTTTTAAGAGACACTAGTTTTTAGAGACAGAAAGTGACAGGAGCGTGTGTGTGTGTGTGTGTGTGTGTGTGTGTGTGTGTGTGTGTGTGTGTGTGTGTGTGTGTGTGTGCGTGCGTGCGTGCGTGTGCTTGCACGTATGTGTGTAATGCATTTTACTAGGACTATTTTAGTGTATGTATGCGAGTGTGTTTGCTTTTGTGTGCGTGTCGGGGTCTATGCGTGTGTGTGTGTGCGTGTGTGAGTTTGTGTATCCTGGCACCGCGGGCCTGCTAATCGCCCCTGCAGAATGTCCTCGTAAAGCTTAGGTGTTGACAGGAGACCTCCCCACAGCTGTTAGTGGCTGTAAAGAGACAAATGCATTTAATACAGTCATCATGGCCTGGAAAGAGAAGGGGGCTCTGAATCTACCACAGCTTTTTCTCAGAACTCCCTCACCAGGGCTGCTACTGATGTGTGTGTGTGTGTGTATGTGTCTCTGTCTGTGTCTCTGTCTGTGTCTCTGTCTCTGTCTGTGTGTGTGTGTGTGTGTGTGTGTGTCTGTGTCTGTGTCTGTGTCTGTGTCTGTGTGTCTGCGTCTGTGTATGTATTGTATGTGTGTGTGATTGTGGGTGTGTGTGTGTGTCTGTCTGTCTCTCTCTGTCCATTTCTGTGTCTCTGTCTGTCTCTGTGTCTCTCTGCCTCTGTCTCTCTCTCTCTTACTCTCTCTGGGTGAGAGTGTAAGTGCATGTGTGCGTCTAGAATAAGAATAGACTGGCAGTATAATTAGCTCCACAATAAGTAAATTGTTGTTACTGTTTTTTGTATGTTATAATGGGTAAGTTTGATTATCGTGTATGCTTGTTTAAGTACATAGCAGCTGTGGCTCTAGTCTTACATCAGAATGTGTGTGTGTGTGTGTGTGTGTGTGTGTGTGTGTGTGTGTGTGTGTGTATGCCATCATTCAGTTCTGCTGCGTAAAAGGAAACTCTGCAAACCCACATGTCAGATCATTCTCTGATT
>CM050210.1:18368719-18381219 GCA_027475355.1 Coilia nasus | reverse complement strand
ATCCACAGCTAATCTTTTAAGGAATCTCAAAAGGGCTGCACAATAGGTTAATTGAAATGAGATCGACAGTGTACTGCAGCGCACAGGTAAGTCACTATTCAGCCCCAAAGAAAATGAACTCAATCTTCGATTTGGATCTGATAGATAGAAAGCCTCTTCATCCTTATGAATTGCCTCACGGTATTATTAAATTTCACTCCAGATAGAGTGTTGTTGTGCCGGAATAGCCTAGCCCTGTAACCTCAATTCCATGGCTAATATCAGCAAGCGAGTCACTACTGTCAGATCCAAAGGCACTAACTCAGAACTATCAGTGGGATTGCCAAACCCTCAGCTGGCTGGCTCTCATTATGCTATTCCGTTTCGTTAAAAGGACAGCCAATTACGTGCTTCTCAAAGGCTTGCGCGCCACGGCCCGATTGGAACACGTGTTTTAATTAAACGGCATGTGTTAGTTGGCAGCAGGGACCGTGGAGTAGTGGGTGTCAGTACCTTTTGTGTGGTGCTGGGTAATCCTGTGTGTGGACGCCCCCATGTGGACAACCTGTGAAAGTGTGGCTCAGCTCCAGCTATTGGCCTTAGGTTTTCTGACTCGGGTGCTCTTGGAAACTGGGCACTGTTGGGCAGGTTCACAATACAGACAAATGTTCCTCTGCCTCCTGTTTTTGTTGTGATAGTTCCACTGGTTTTATGAACATAAGACCAAGGACAGTATTTAATTTTTTTTCCTCAGTCTGCTTTGAAGATGTAATTTCTTCAAATCAAAATCACAAATATACAGTATAAACAGTGAAACACACGCACACATACACACACATGCGCGCACACGCACACACACACACACACACACACACACACACACACACACACACACACACATACATACATATATACACATTGCTTGATATTTCTCCATGCACAAAGCATTTGAGCTCCTGTCAGTGTATCCTGTTGATAATATGATATACCTTTCGTTAGATCCTTAGATGAATAGAATGAAAGTGCTGTCTCTCTCTCTCTCCCTCTCTCTCTCTCTCTCTCACACACACACACACACACACTTAGACTCACAATCATGCACACATACACACACACTCACAGATTTTCTCCCTTGCATTTTCATGCATACATACACACGATACACACACAGAGAGCTGAGGTGTCTCTGTGCGTATAAAATGTCTTTGCTCATCAAAATGTCTAGCATCTCCCGAAATATCTGCTCCAGTCTGTTACTTACACACACACGCACACACCACCTAATCCCCAGCTTCTCTCTTTTCGTATCCATTTTACTACCATCCCTGGGAATTTAAACACATCTCCATTCTCTACCTGATGATGGCTCCTGCCCTCCTCTCTTAAACACTATACCATTAAAATCCAGCTGTCACACAACTGTTAAAACTATTCTAGACTCCGTGACAGCGGCTGGGGTGATGACAGCCAGCACCAAGCCAGCACCCAGCCTCGTCTGTGCTGGTTAGGGGAGTTTTAAGAGTAGAGAGATCACAGACACAGCACCTCAGTACTGCTGCTGCAGACAGGCTGCTCTGTAGACAGCGTGTAAGGAGCAAAAGCACAGATGGAGTAGCCTGTAGTATGCAGAGTGACAGTTTAGATAGTGCACTTTGTAGTATGTAGACAGGGTACTTCATGGTGTGTAGACTATAAGAGTGTAGACTTTATAGTATGTGGAGACTAAGAGTGAATAGACAGTGGACTTTGTAGTGTGTAGACAGGATACTTTATGCTGTGTGGACTGTAACAGTGTAGACTTTCTAGTACGTAGAGACAGTGGGTTTTGTAGGATGTAGACAGAGTACTTTGTAGTGTGTAGACTGTAAGAGTGTAGACTTTATAGTACATAGAGACTAAGAGTGAACCGACAGTGGATTTCGTAGTATGTAGAAAGAGTGTGGATGGAATAGTTTGTAGTAGGTTGAGTGACAATGTAGACAGTATACTTCGTATTATGTAGATGGTGTACTTTTACTGTACTTCGACTGTGTAGACAGTGTGTAGACTGTGTACTTGGTTGAGAGGGAGAGTGAATAGACTTTGTAGTATGTAGAAAGGGAGTGTGTATACAGCCTACTCTATAGTTTGTGGACTGTGATTGCGTATGTAAGACAGACTTTATATTAAGTAGAGAATTGTAGTGTACTCAGTACTATGAAGAGATTGACAGTACAAACCGAGGGTGTTCTTTCAGTGTCGGGAGAGAACGTAATGTACAATCAAGACTGGAGGGTTTTTTTTCCACCAGCAGATGTTTCTGTGATGTAAGCAGTGATATTTTGGAAAATTGATGCAATCAGGGCAGATTTGAACAGGACAAAAAAAAGTTTTCAAAGGTTGGTTTGTGAGCAAATGTGATCTTCTGTAACCTCTTTGGTAAAAAGTCTATTGGCGCATTATTAATCACATTAACACTGAGATACATGGGCGGACAGGAAAGTGTCATGTTCTGTATGTTTATACTTTCAATATGGCGGAAATGAGCTGCTGAAAATATACCCCAGCCTGTTGAGTAATAACAGCAATTCAGACCCTGAAGCCTGTCTCAGCCTCCAGTCTTTTAATTAAGTCTGGAATTTTGTTATGCTGCAGCTGTTTATTCTTAGGACATAACTGCCGCTTCCATTGTTGCTTTTGTCGAAGGGTGACTGATTGCTGGGCGGCAAAATTGTCTCCTCTCGCAGTTCTGACCACTGTGGTTAATTGTTGTTCTCTGCGTAAAATGTTGATGCATTAGAGAGTGTTGCTATGTTGCAGCATTGCGACTTTGGGTTTTTTGGCAACACTACATCAATGTGTCCCTCTCTTCTGCTTTCGGATCTCAGAAACTGAATTTAAAAAAAAAAAATCTTTTCATTAACTGGAAAAGAAATGCTTTCTATGTATGTTTGTTACTGAGTTTATTTATTTAGATACAACATGTGATCTCATTTGCAGGTCATGCCATGTAGTGTTACACAGCAGTAACATTACACAGCAGGAAGTGAATGTCTGTGATTTGACATCCATTTTTCACAGGTTCTTAGTCAGACACGTTCCAGCCAAGTCTTGTTGGTGTTCACTGCTGTGTGTTGAGCTGCCTTTAAAGGGCTTCACATGTGTAATTCATGACTGTTCAGTTTTAATAATGTACAGAGTGCCGTTAACAAAGAACACTGCCCTCTGCTAACGTAATGCACAAAGCTCTTCCACTAGGGGAGATGGAGGAGATGGGCATGAGAGGAAGGGAGTGAGAGACAGAGAGACAGAGAGATGGAGAGGAAGAGAGAAAATGCCTGTGCATGTTATAACAAATGCTGTTATGGAACCTGCCTCTCTCTCTCGTTGCTCTCTCTTTTTCTCTCTCTGTGTCTCTTTCCCTTCCTCCCTCTCTCTTTCCATCTTTGCCTGTATCTCTCTTTTCCTCTGTCTTTCACTTTCTCTCCATCTCTGTTTCTCTCCCTGTCTCTGTCTCTCTCCCTTCCTCTAGTACCCTCTCTGTGCTCTTTGCCTCTCTGTTTCTCTCCCTCTCTCTCTCCCTCTCTCCCTTCCTCTTCTGCCCTCTTGTTGGCTGTAGTTATTTGCATGCAGAGTGGGCTGATGGGAGATGCTCTTTGCTATGCGCCCTGTTGCCTCAGACGCGGCAGTAAGAGGCTGGAAGAGGCCGCGCTCGCTCGCTAACGCACGGCGACATTATTAGCCCCGCTCACTCGCTCGGATTATGTAATCCACTCCTAATCCACCTAATATACCCTGCCTGATGCAGTATCAAGGCTCTCACTTTACATCAGTATATTGCTCTGCATATGGAAAGCTGTCACTGTGGGGACTAGGAAAGGGCTGTGGTTGGTCTTTTTTCAGCTGTATCCACTCATGAGCTTGCATATACATTATATACGTATATATAGCTACTTCAGAGTAAACACGCTTCTTGTATTTCAGAGGAAATGACAGCTTGATGGTGATTTGTGTGCGTTTAGCAATGATTAGAGAGGTTTCAGTTTCAGCCCTCAAGATAGGAATCCCACCTGGAGTTGTGCCATCTCTTAAATAGGACTGTTTTACTATGGCTTGTGTGTGTGTTTGTGTGTGTGTGTGTGTGTGTGTGTGTGTGTGTGTGTGTGTGTGTGTGTGTGTGTGTGTGTGTCTGTCTGTCTGTCTGTCTGTCTGTCTGGGAGTCCCCATTTGGTTTTGTGGTATGTATACTGTTCCTTAGTGTCCCCTCAAGAATAGTAATGTATGAACATATTCTGAGTTCGAACATAATTCAGACATACAGTTTGTGTTCTCAAATTAGCCTCAAAAAGGAACACTGAACATACCTTGTTGATGGGAAAAAAACTGTCAGTGCAGGGTTTGTCCTATTTCTATTGTGCAACTTTACATTGAGCTGCACAACTGCATTGATTCAGGTAGTAAAGTCAATACTCTGTGCACCTGAGAAACCTGTGGCCAGTCTGCATCCATTCCTCTGTATATTTTGTGCGCTGTCTGGGTGTATTTGGAGAAAAGTGCGAGGCTGTCTCTGGTTGGTCTCAGCTTGTTGGGTGTTGGGGACCTGTGCCAGAAGTCACTCTGCTCCAGTATGTGGAACTGTCCTGTCCTGTCCTGTCCTGTCCTGTCCTGTCCTGTCCTGTCCTGTCCTGTCCTGTCCTGTCCTGTCCTGCCCTGAGGCACTACACAGCTCACACTGCCCATTGCTTCCACTCCCCTCCGTCCAGCCAAGAGGCTAGCCAGCCAGGACAGTCCCGGAGGATACGGGAATGCTCTGAATTACAAGTGTGGGGCACAAACTCCTCTCCTCTCCTCTCCTCTCCTCTCCTCTCCTCTCCTCTCCTCTCCTCTCCTCTCCTCTCCTCTCCTCTCCTCTCCTCTCCTCTCCTCTCCTCTCCTCTCCTCTCCTCTCCTCTCCTCTCCTCTCTCTCTCTCTCTTTCTCTCTTCTGTTGTCTGTTCTGCTCTTGTTTACCCCCTTTTTCTCACTCTCTATCTCCCCCCCTTCTGTCTGTCTCCCTCTGTCTCTTTCTCTACCTCTCTGTCTCTCTCCCTATCTGTGTCTCTTCCTTTCTCTATCTCTGTCTCTTTCGTCTGTCCCTTTCTCTCTCCCTCTGTCACTTTGTCCCTCTGTTCCTCTCTCTCCCTTTGACTCTCTCTCTCTCTCTCTCTCTCTCTCTCTCTCTCTCTCTCTCTCTCTCTCTCTCTCTCTCTCTTTCTGTCTCTCTCTCCCCTCCTGTCTTCCTACTGTTTGTCTGGAAGTTGGTTAGCTCTTGCGGGAAGTGGGAGCCTGCCAAGCACGGGCTTCAGAATCCTGGACAAACATTTGGTCCTGAGTCATTACTGGCGGGACAAACACGGTCGCTGAGTCGCCTTGATGATTGCCGTGACGATGAAGGCACTCTAAAGGTCCTGACGTGCTGCCAGGTGTATTTCCAGGAGTGTGGCGTAACAAGGGATGGCGCGGCTGTGACTTTCGGACAATTTAGCGTTCGTGCCAAGATCAACTGACTGGGGCATGTCTGTAAATAACAGCGGGACGGGAATGATGAGTTCCAGAACAGCCCCAGTCTCTGCTCTTTCACGCTCGCACGCTCACTCTCTCGTGCCACCCTGGCTCTGTCTGTCTGTCTGGTTGGGTCATGTAATGGGACAAATAGGTCCACTCCAGACACAGGAGACATGGCTTTAGGATAGGGTAACCAGACATTAAGACCTAAGACTACTGATAACACTCAGATGCAAGACTCTATAAACACATTTATAAAGTGTTATAATTCCTTCATAAAGCTTAATAATGGTTGAAATTAGTATTCATAACTGTTTATACGCACTCATGACTGCACACGTAGGCAGCTAAAGCTTTATAACCAAGAATTAACTCAATGTGGAATAGGGCTTAGGACATAGCATTATAATGCCATAGGAGTACAATCATGAGTATGTATAAATAGTTATAAATACTTTACAAAGACTGCAAGTCTTTTGAAAACAAGCTTCATAGAAAGTCTGTAAATGACACTGGGACAGAAATGATGAGTTCCAGAACAGCCCCAGTCTCTGCTTGCACTCGCTCGCCCACTCGTCCAAGCCAACCAGGCCCTGTCTGACAGGTTGGGTGCTGTAATGGGACAAATAGGTCCACTCCAGACACAGGAAACATGGCTTAGGGATACAAACAAATAGGAAAAAAGAGGCACAGTCAGAAGTTCAAAACCAAAAAAAACAAGATAAAGTTTTAGGACTTAGAGCTGGACTAAGACTTTATCTAGTTTTTTGGCTTTTAATACAAACTGTATAAGCATCAGTCCTTGAGCGTGCCTCTTCTTTTTCCTATTTGTTACCTTTATGTAGGTCTTTTTAAATTATTTTTAAATTATTTAATTTTTATTTTTATTTTAGAGATCTAGTGACCTTAATTTTTACGAGAGTAGAAGCCTCACCACATATTTATTTTAGCCAATCACTGAACCAGATGATTATTACATACATGACTCTTCAGCGAAACAGATTTGCTAATTAGTAAAAACATCTCTTTTGAAATGGACAGACCGAACCAACACATGCTGTTGCTTCTGGAAACTTTGGTTGCAATCGTGATGGGCTGCATTTGCTGTCCAGACGGCTGTACAAAATTGAAGACTCCTCAGTCACGAAATGCACAATTTATTTCCACAGATTTCAGGGACGTGAGGATGCGAAGCAGACCAGTGCTAGCGAGGCAGGGGTTTGTGCTTCCAAGACTGAGGTTTTCAGATGTGTGTTCTGTCTAGTCAGGTGGTGTGCAGGAACCATATGGGGTTAGATGTCTTGCTCAAGGGCACTTCAGCCATGGATGAGCAGGAAAGCACGGGTTATTCACTCACTCATCCACATTTTTTCCTGCTGGTACAGGAATCAAACCTGCGACCCTTCGATCCCAAGATTAACTTTCCAACCACTAGGCAACAGCTGCCTTACAGTTGTGCCCCGAACACAGCTACAGGTGTGAAAGTCCCAACCACTAATCTAAATTAACCTGTAGTGTAAAACATCAATGGAGGCAGTGAGGTGGTGGTTGCCAACTCAACATTCTCCACTTTCCACACAAATTTACACTTTCTGTCCCTCTCTTCCTGTTCCTCTCTTTTTAAGGCATGAAGCGCCCGTTTAGCCCCTCCCCTTCTGAAAACGGCCACAGCACGGACAGCGCGGCCGAGACTCGAGACGGCAGCGGTCGCCACGGAGATGGAGCGGCCTCCTCGGACTCGTGCGAGCGCGACCCGCGGCCGAAGCGGGAGCGCAAACAGCGGACACTCACGCTGTGCGAGGTGTGCAACATCCAGCTGAACTCCAGCGCCCAGGCGCAGATCCACTACAACGGCAAGACCCACCAGCGCAGGCTGCGACAGGCCAGCCAGGGCAAGGGGCATGGGGGAGGAGGAGGAGGAGGAGGAGGAGGAGGAGGAGGAGGAGGGTCCAGCGGGAAGAACAACACAGGTAAGCGCTCCCTGTCTGTATGTCGCTCTCATACATACTAACTCATACAATACAACACAGGTAAGAGCTACATGACGTTCTCATACATACTAATTCATACAATACAACACAGGTGAGAGCTGCTCGTCTCAACACAAGGCACAACTAAAAACACAAGATACTTGTGTACCTAGAAAGAGTACCTTTAAATGTCTTGTTCCAATGGTACTCTTTCGTACATACGAATGCATACAACACAGGTAAGAGCTATCTGTCTGTGCGTATGTGTTGAGTGTTGGTGTGTATGTGAGTATGCATGTACCCTATGTAATTATGTGTATGATAAACAAACACACACCCAGGCACACATGGAACATCTTCACAAGGATCGTTTTGTCTTCTTTATCTTGCTCACATTCTCTCTCTTTTTCTTTCCCTCGTCTTTTCACATTCTTTTTCTCTCTTTTCTCCTAATGTCTTCCTTTTCTCTTTTCTCTCTTTGGCCTCCTTTTTTCTTTGTCTGTTTATCTCTCCTCTTCAATGCATCCCTCCCTCCATCCATCCATTCCCCTCTCTTCTTCTCTTGCCCTCTTCCTTCCTCTCTGAGCCCTCATCCCTCCTTCTTCAAGGGGCCACACAGCGAGATGCTCATTTCTCAACACTCCTCTCACCCCGTGTCAGACGTTTGTAGCACGCCGTGCGTAACAAAGTTTCTTACACTTCTCGATCCCCACCCCCAACCCCACCCCCGCCCCCCCGCCCGCTCGGCAAGACGCTCCGAAAAAGCTATTAAACAAGCGTTTACACCCCGCCGCGAGTCATCGCCGTGGCAACAGGCTTCTGGAGCACGCCAGGGCCCCCGCGAGTGCCGGCAGACGCCCTCGAAAGGCAAGGCGTGCTTCGGGGGGTAAATTCAATCAACACTCGCCGCTCTCTTTAAGGGATAAATGGAGCGAGTGTGATTTCAGCTCTCTGTCCCCTACGTGGGTGCCAAACATCCCCCCCCCCCCCCCTTACCCCGCTCCTCCCCTCAACACAACAGAGAATCTTCTAGTTTGTTTTCTCCTTTCCTTTTTTTCCTCACTCTGTTGTGATTTTTTCCCTTCTGTTATCTTGCCCTTTCCTGATTCAGTTCATTTCCTCAAATACGTGAAAAACCATCTTCAGAATTATGGGATTTACAACAGCCATGGAGTCACACAGAAATATCTCCAGCTGTTTGGACAGAGTATCCCTGCTGGCCTGTTTTGTAAGGCTGGCTGCTAACAACATCAAGGTCAAGAGGTGACTCCCCGGCAATGGCCTTTCTCCAGTAAAGCGTATGCCTCGGCTGCACCATCCATCACAGTGAGTAATGGTATTAGCCACACTGGGAGATGATGTGTGAACAGTAATGACCACCACAACCAGCATATAACTGATGACCCTGTTAAGATGGTTATTTTCGCCCGCATCACATTATCACATTTCTCCCCCCTCCACCTTGAAATAGCCGGTTTTCCATGTTGACCTTGGTATGTCCATGCAGCAGCCACAGTCAAACAGACATAAGATTTGTGTGAAAAGTGTGAGAAATTGTACAACTAACCAGATTTTTTCTCATCCCCTTTACTTACCTTCTCTCCTCTGATCTCCACTCACTTCATCTCTTCCTCTTTACCTCCACTCCTCTCCTCCTCTTTTCCCCCACTCCTCTCCTCCTCTTTTCCTCCACTCCTCTCCTCCTCTTTTCCTCCACTCCTCTCCTCCTCTTTTTACTTTGCGTCTCTGTTGAGCCTCAGGAGTGCTGTGCTGTGTGTTATTTTGGCTCCCACCTTGCTGAAGGGGTTTGAGGTGCATAAACGATTCTCTCCACTCCAGACCCAACTTTCTTTTTCTCACACCCTCTCTATCTTTCCATTTATCTCTCTCTCTCTCTCTCTTTCTCTCTCTCTCTCACAAACACACATACACATACACACACATACAATATCTCTCTATCTCTCTCTATCTCACTCTCTCTTTCACTTTTGTGCTTTCTTTCTCCCTCCCTCCCTCTCTCCCTCTCTCTCTCTCTCTCTTACTCTGTCTCTCTGTCTCTCTCTTTCTCTTGCTCTCTCTCAAGCAACACTATGAGTCAATGATGCAATACACACAACATTACCTTATTCGTTCCACCTCACCTCTCTCAGCCCAATTCTGTTTCTGGTCCTGCACACGGCCTGGGGGGGCTCCAGCCGACTCCCGCCGGATCTGGCCCACATCCGCACCGGCGTCTGCTCCCTCCTTCCGACCACAGAAAGGCCTCCTTGAGCTGCAGCAATAGGCCAGGCCAGACAGCCCCAGAGCCACAGACACTGCACTGATACCAGCACTCGCATAAGATTACCATCTACAGACTCAAATAATCTGTGCTCAGTGCCCAGGCTACTCACTCCTTGTGTGCGCAATGCAAAGCACCACTTTAATAACTTAGATGTAATCAGCCATGACTCCGTTGCCGTTATATAACAACATGTTGTATAAGTATGTTGTGGTTATATAAGCCTTAACAAGTCAAACAATGTGTATGTCGCACTGTGAGAAGTTACGTATTTTTGTGGCATAAACTTATTTGTTTGTTGTGTTGCCAGTGTTATTGTAGGTGTTGCAGCAGTAAATGTAATTGTAGTGTGTGTGTGTGTGTGCGTGTGTGTGCGTGTGTGTGTGTGTGTGTGTGTGTGTGTGTGTGTGTGTGTGTGTGTGTACTGTATGTGTGTGTGTGTGTGTATATATGTGTGTATGTGCAGGTTTGTATACGTATATGTAGCAAAGGGACAGTGTGTAGTTCTATAAGGTCCACTGTTGTAAAATTACAGCAGTCCAGTGGAAATCACAGGGTACAGAGAAGCACATGGAAATAAATAGGACATAATTATCCTCCAGAGAGACGGAGCTGTGCTGTATAGCACTGCTACACAATGCCATCGTGCTATAGCAGAGGACATACTGTACTGACAGCAGCAGAGCAAGAAATCATTAAACTTAGATTTGTACATGCACATCAGATAACAGACACGTCCATACGTTGGTAAGCAATATTAAATCTGTAATATTGATTTTGAAAAGTGCTGTTTAATTAAATACCTTTTATAGTAATATTATTGTGTCCAGGATGCTTCCAAGGTCGGGATTTTTCAGCTAGTCCAGACAGCAAAGGAGACTTACGGTTGCGGTCACAAGTCAGGTGAAAAAGGGTCAACTTTACTTTTTATTGTACTTTTTTAATGCACTCGCTTTGGGTTTAGAATATGAAATATTCAGAACATTGTACAGGGAGTTATAGTTTCAATTAAAAAAAAATCTACTTTCCCCCAATCTCTCATTTTGTCTTCAACACTCACTCACTTTTTTCCTGTTATCCTGTTATCTGTCTCTTTTTCTGATCCATCTATTCTTCACTCGCTCTCTCAGTCAGGGTTACACCACGTTCCCCCTCATTCACCCCCTCCCTCCCTCTCCCTCTCTCTCTATCTCTCTGTCCCCATCTCTCCTCCCCATCTTTGTCCTCTTCCTCGCTTTTCCTTTTTTGTCATTTCTCTCTCTCTCTTTCTTTCTTTCTACTTTTTATTGTCTATACTTTTCCTATTCTTTTCATTCACTTTCTCATCATCATTCTGCTCTCATCATCATTTTCATTCACCATTTCTTTTCACCTTCTCTGTTTTTTGCTTTCCTCTCTCTATCTCTTTTTGTCTCCATCCATCCATCCATCCATCCATCCATCCATTCCTCTCTCTCTCTCTACTCTTATCACACCCTCTTTTTCTTCTCTATCCATCCACCTATCCATCTATCTACACATCCACCCGCCCTCTCTCTATCAATTCCCGTCCTCTGTCTTTCAATGGCTCTTGTGCACTCCTTGTCAGTGTGTGTGTGTGCGTGTGTGTGTGTGTGTGTGTGTGAATGAGTGTGTATTGATGTGGGCATGTGTGTGTGTGCATGTGTGTGTGTGAGTGTGTACTGGTGTGTGAGTGCCTGTGTGTATGCCCATGTGTGTGTAAGCGTGTGTGATTTATGTAGTCTTAAAGGTCACACCACTGTAGCTATTGACCAGTGTGCGATCTGGCTGGGCAGAGGCATCAAAGGCGACGCAGAGTCAACAGTAATAAGTTGCTGTTTGTGTTGGCAAGGCTGGCGTCAAGGGGTGTGTGTGTGTGTGGGGGTGTGTGTGTGTGTGTGGGTAGGCTAGTCTCTCTGCTAGACAATCTGGCCCATTCACTAAACTTTGGTGATGGAGACAGTCAGGACATTCTAGAGAGCGGCCAAGGGGAATGTGGACCGTTGCGTGGGGGGCAGTGTGTGTGTGTGTGTGTGTTTGTGTGTGTGTGTTTCTGTGTCAGAATGTTGATTTAATGTGAGTAAGCCTCATATGCCTCCACTGGCACAGGTCTCCCGTGACAACGCAGGCCTTTTCACAGAGATGTTTGTTTTGTGTGTGTGTGTGTCTGTGTGCTGCACCTGATCTAACATCCTGTTCACCCAAACGCTTTACAGGAAGGGTCCTGGTCTTCAGAGCCTGTGTGTGTGTGTGTTTGTGAGTGTGTGTGTGTGTGTGTGTGTGTGTGTGTTTTATCGCATATATGTGTTTCTTTAAATGTGCTCAAATTGTGTGTTTTGCCTTGCATAATGTTGTTGTTGTTGCGTCAATGTGTGTGACTGTGACTGTGTGTTTGTGTGTGCACACACAATGTGTGTATATGACTGTGAGTGTGCGTGCGTGCGTGTGTGTTTGTATGACTGTGAGTGTATGTGTGTGTGTGTGAGTGTGTGCGTGCGTGTGTGTGTGTATGTGTATGCGTGTGTGTGTGTGTGCGTGTGTGTGTGTGTGTGTGTGTGTGACTATGAGTGTTTACCCCTCCAGTGGGATGACTGTGCATTGCTTGCCTGATCGTCATTGGACATGAAACATGGAGTGAAGGTCCTCAAGGACATGATGGCCTTAGGCACACACACACACACACACACACACACACACACACACACACACACACACACACACACACACACACAATTATACGTGCATACA